>CM076090.1:38252945-38519592 GCA_038088585.1 Chrysina gloriosa | reverse complement strand
TGGGGGTAAATTCCATCAGTTTTGTAAGACAAATATTTTAGAAATCTTTTCTGTACACGCTCGAGGGTAAGATCGAGGTAAAGATAATTGGGATACCACACAAGGGATGCATATGCAACTTGCTGCGCACGAAACCACAATAAAGAGATTTCAGCGCAGACAAGTTGTTAAAATTTTTGCAGATGCGGAAAATAAAACCCAGAGATTTAGAGGCCGCAACAGAAACGGCAGCAATATGGAGATTAAATTTTAGTTTAGAATCAAAGAGTACTCCCAAGTCCTTCACCGCAGACTCTCTAGGAATTGAAAGTCCATTGATGTTGTAATTGAAGATGACAGAGACGTCGCATCTTGTGTAGGATACAGCACAACATTTATTGATGTTTAATAAAATTTTGTTAGCAGAGCACCAGTTGCTAATAATTGTTAGATTTTTAAGTTGCATAGCATTATTCACATTAGTAATTCGAGTGAATATCTTCAGATCATCGGCGTAGGTCAGGGTGTTGCAATTTAGTAACGGAAACAAATCATTCAAATAAATGTTAAAAAGCAGAGGAGCCAGGTTGGAGCCTTGCACAACCACGGAGGCAGCAGAAAAGGAGAAGAAACTATGTACGTTATAAGAGACATGTAAGGTACGTCCTTATAAATATGACTGCAAAAATCCAAAGATTGAGTTGTGAAACCGAAAGCATCAAGTTTCTGTAGTAAAAGATAGTGATCTAGTGCATCAAAGGCTTTAGAAAAGTCAGTGTATAAAACATCGACCTGCCCTCTTTCATCAATCGCCTCACTGATGAACTGAGTAATTTCCATTTGATATGGTTGATTTGCCCCTAATGAATCGATGTTGATGACGTGAAAGGTATGGTTTGATGTGGTATCGAATTTCGTTATATAGCAAGTGATCAAAAATGTTGGCAAAATTGGACAAAATATTAACTGATCTATAATTATTGACATTAGTGCGAGAACCACTTTTATGCACTGGCGAAATTCTACTAACTTTCCAAACACTAGGGAAAGTACACGTTTTGCAAGCTAAATTAAATATAAGGGTAACAGGTATACACAGGACATCAGCGCAGTCCCTTATAAGAAAGCCAGGTAGCCCATCATGGCCAGAACTCATATCTGCTTTTAGACGTTTTATACTGGCAGCGACTTCAGTAGATGTAAAAGAGTTAATACGGAAGTTGTTACAAGTGGTAGAAAATGAACAAGAAGAAGGGCTAGAAGGAAGATAGACGCTGGAAAAAACTGTAGCAAAAGCGTCTACAATTTCTTGTGGGATACTGACTTCTTGACCATCCATCTCCATGCAAATCGGAATCCTGGAATCATTTCTCCTTTCACCAACAAACTTCCAGAAGCATTTCCGATCGCGAATAATATTGGCTTCAATATTTTCTTGATATTTCCGAAATTTATACCTGCCCTCAGACTTAATCAACTTCCGCAGTCTTTCATATTCACGTAAGTGGTACAACGAGACCAAACTCCTACGTTTTCTAAAGTGGTACTCCTTCTGCTTTATTAGCTTCTTAATACTTGTATCAAACCACGGTTGAAAACCACGATTGGGTGTAATGAATTTGGGAACCGATATGTCGATTATTTAATACAGTGTTTCGTAAAATTCAGACACAGCCATGTTTACATCAGAATAATTCTGCATAAATTGCCAGTTCACTGCAGCCATATCACTGTATAAACTTGATAGATTAGCTTTTTAAAGTTATAGCGAAGGTCGAAATTAGACGGAAAATGCCCATCCTTATTGTCGTGACAAAGACCACAAGCTATTCCCAAAGCCGGATGATGTAAATCCTCTGCAACAAGCGGATCATGATCGTGCGAAACAGTGAGGGAACATCCCATATTCGATAAAATCAAGTCGAGAAGTCTGCCGTTCTCATTAGTAACGGTATTATATTGCTGCAGTTGTAAAGTGTTAATAAAGTGTTGCAATATATTAACTTTACGATCATTAGCACATGTATCAGAATTAAAGTTAGTGTAATTAAAATCACCAAGTATAAGTAGATTCTTATTAAGTAAGAACAAACAGAGGGCATCCAGGAACAATTCATAATCGTCAATGCCAACAGAAGGGGAATATATATATATATATATATATATATATATATATATATATATATATATATATATTGACAACGTGAACAATCTTAAATGTAAACGAATATTTAACTACTATGATATCAGTCAAAGGCACTACGGATGAAATAGGAGATGAGTCGACCGCAATCGACACAATACAGCCACGGAAGGCATATAACACACCTTCACCTGAAGCAAGTCCCACAGACCGGAAGTCTCTGTCAGCTCTGAAAACAGTGAAGCTAGAGCCAAAGATTTCGGAATTATGAATGTCATCAGAGAGCCAAGTTTCGGTTAATAGAAAAACATCAACATCGAGAGCGTCAGAAAAGGCATAAATTTGATCCATTTTTGTACGCAAGCCACGAACATTTTGATAATAAATCCGTAGAGGGTAGTAACTGCTGGACTACTCTAGTTTCCCGGTTTATTGGACTTAACAATAGTTGGTACATCCCTCACATATTTCAGCGTAATATAAAGTCTCTCCCGCACTCCTTCGGTCGTGCAACTCCCTCTTCACCACTCTATGCAGATTCTGTTGGAAAGGTGTTTTATCTCTACTTATAAATATTTTTCCAAAAATTTGGTTCTTAGCACGACGAAGTACCCTGAAGGCGTCTCCAAACATTCCAATATATTCTGGACGGAGGTTATGCCAGCTGCGACTTGCTCCGACTTAGAGCCATTATCCAACTCAGTAACGTTGAAAATAATTATGTTGTTTTTGCGATGTTCACGACCAGCTACTTCTTGAATAATTTTTTCAGAATTAAGCACATCCCAATCCATTGCAGCAGGTTTAGCAGTAGTTCTATATTTCAGAACATTAATATCCTCCTGTAATGCACCAACCAAAGATTTAAGTTCGTGTAGATTATTGAGTTGTGCCTTAAAATCAGTGCAAGTTGTGCACAGGAAGGATTATTTGCGGTCCTTAGCTTTCAGACATTGTATCTCATTGCGAGATAATCCGCTGCATACAGTTTGAACAGGATTTTTACATAAATCGCATGCAATCTCTTTGTCGGATGAAATATCAGCAGAACAAACAGAGCAACGAAAATTCATATTTAATTTATATAATACCACAATCAATAATAGATGAATAATAAATCTGGGAAGGAAACAGGAAAACACCCTTGCGCCAGAGGGGTCCGTCACGGCGACTTTAGACAGAAATAGACACGGACCACGGATGGTAGACAATAGAGAAACAAAGAAATCTAATAGAAGGTAAAATTAAAGCGAACCGTATATTATATATAAATGAAAACAAAATACGAGGTGCCACAAGGGACTGTATTAAGACCAATGTTGTATAAATTGTAAATAACGGAGCAAGAAGAGATCACAGATACAAAAAGGCCAGGCTTTGTACACACCACAAAAAGACGCAAAAAGCAAGAAACTCACCTCAACGCAGGAAAATTAATATATAACTTGTATTTTTGTTTGAAAATTCACCAATTCCCAGATAAAAACATTCAAAGTAACAAACTCCGAAAGAACCGCTAAACAACGGTATAAAATTGAATACAAAAGCATAAACTCAACTACCAAAATTAACAACAATTCAAGAGCTGTCACCAGCGTGTGCACACACTCAACATTTTCTGAATTTAAGAATTTCTATCAAAGTGTTTTCGTATAGATGAAAGTGTTTCAAATGAAAATAAAGAGAAATTAATGCTCAGTATTTTACTTATAAATTTGCGGTATAATAATAGTTTTCAATCATTTTGATTATTGTAGAGTTTATGGATGTTAGTGATATAGATAGAATGATAACTTGCAAAATAATGATGAATGTGAAAACATTTTATTAAGAAAATGTTCGAGTCCAACGAATTTCCAAAATATCCAACTTTCAAGTGATAATAGACATTCAATATGTTGGTAGTAGAATGCGCGTGAAGAAATTACACAGGTAAGTCGTATGGATGTTATGTTGTCCTCGGTTTAGTTAGAGAATATCCAATGTTGTCCTGTGCTCTTACCTGTGTATGTTGGCGTACATACGGAGAATAAAGTACACGAACAGTATTATTATTGGTATATGGCTGGCTGTTACTTGCTAAGGTACTTAATGCTTCTGGTGTACATATTCCAATTTTTTATTTTTTAATTTTCTAGTATGTATTTTAACTTAATAACTTAATAAATGTTTGAAATCATTTCTCATGAATTTGTTATTTTAATTACAAAAGCAATTGTCTGTCAAATGTGATTGAATAATATCATTTCAATTTTACATAATTTTATGAGCTAGTTATACATATTTTTTAAATATTTTTTTGTGCCTTTTATGAGCCATTCTGTAGAGTTTTAATTGTTACAGAGTATAGGAATGCTACAATTTCAGAGTCCAAAGATAATGAGATATGTAGAAATATTTTGTCGAAAGAGGCTTTTTCTGCAACTTCCACAGAGACTTTGCAAGCAGAACTATACACGGATATTAGTATAATCACTGGTATTTGTTAAAATTTCAACTAAAAACATTATACAATTCGTGTTCATATTTAAAGTCAGGTACACTACCCGATCTTATATTTTATGTTTCAGAATCAGTACCGACTATCACTTCTATCAATAATGAAGTATTAACTATTATATATGATAAAAATTTTGGCAAACCAAAAGTTATTAAATGAAAGGTTTTCAGCTGTTGAAAGGATTTTTGGGATATCTTCAATACAATTGGGATAAAATATGCTACCAAATTTCCCTTTACAATCAATAGAAGATTTGCCTAACCTTGAAAATAAATTGAGCAATGATTTGTGCAGACAACTGGTAAAAGATTGTTTTATGTTTTAAGAACGATATAACAAAGGTCCTTATAGGTACTGTATGTGGCAAAAATAGGCAGCTATGATACTAAATATTGTGTTAGAAAAGCCTTGAAAGTTATATTTTCAAATATGTTAGGAGAGAAATATTCATGGACAGGACAAAAGGAAAATAAAAAGCTCAAAGATTTGGACCTAACAGCAGCTATTGCTAATTACCGGGGGTGGGGTGATTGGTTGATTTGATTAGAGGGTGAGAATGAGAGGGTGAGAGGGCGTGTTTGATTGCAGGATGTTGATTTGTAAAACAAAAAATGATTGTTGTTGATTAATTGATTGCTTGGCTAGCTTGACACCGCCCTTACGTAATAACATTAATAAGATTTTGGTGAAGGTGAACGTGGAGAGTGCAAAGGGTTAAAAAATAACACTGTCCTTTGAGAACGTATATTAATTGTATTAATTAAATCATTAAATAATTAAAGCAAAAAGCGATAATCAAATGCGGTTTAAATTTGGAAAATGCGTAGTCGTACGTTTGTGCGTGAATGGGTGAATGAGTGGTGTTGAGTAATAATATGAACGATAAATTAGGTAAATTAGAACGATAGGGCTAACTTACGGCGTGGTACCTGAGTTCGAAGAATGGCGGAGACGGGGACTCCGATGGTAGTCGTGTGTGTGAGTGTATGAGCACTTACTTAGAGGCACTAAGTGAAGCGTTGAGTTTGTGGGTGTCAGTAAGTGACTTAAGAAAAATTCGCGCGATTTGTTTTTAAATGTCGCTGAAGGGTGTGAGGGGTTACTAACGGTAAGCGACGAAATTAGAAAGTTGCGGTGGTCAGTTCACAAGAATATGCAGGCCTTTTTTACCTACTAGTTGACCGAGGGTTGGAAAAACAAGGTCACGAACGTATACCCGCAAACACAAAATTGCAAAAATAATTTTAAATAGCTTTCCTTCAACTGAACGGAACACAGATATTGGCTAAACGTCACACATTTCGGCCGTAACGGCCGCTATTTCGCGTCCAATGTTGGCTCTGAGTTCTTCCAACGTCGTCGGCTTGTTGGCATAGACCAATCATTTGACGTAGCCCCAAAGAAAAAGTCTAGTCTAGTCGTTAAATCGCACGAATGAGGTGGCCAATTGACTGGTCCATTTCTTGAGATAACACGCTCACCAAACTTACTCTTCAATAAATCGATTGTAACGTGTGCTGTGTGGCTTGTGGCATCGTCCTGTTGAAACCACATGTAGTTTAAGTCCATGTTTTCCAATTCGGGCCAAAGATAATCGGCATAATCATAGCGCGATAACGATCGCCATTCACAGTAACGTGACGATCGTTATTGTCGACGAAAAATATGGCCCAATGACGCCGCCGGCATGCACACCGCACCAAACAGTTACTTTTTGTGGATGAAGTGGTGATTCATGAAGCACATGTGGATTTTCACCAGACCAATAACGCATATTTTGCTTATTGACGAACCCATCGCGCCAAAAATGAGCTTCGCCACTGAAGATGATTTTGCGATGAAATTCATCATCTTGGCGCATCTTCTCTAGAGCCCAATCGGAGAACGTACGTCGCGTCAAATGGTCCCTCGGCTTCAATTCTTGAGTCAGTTTGATCTTGTATGGGTGTAAACCAAGATCTTTACGCAAAATTCGCCATAAAGTGGTCTTGGCGAAGCCCAGTTCTTGAGAACGCCGCGGAATCAACTGATTTGGATCGTTTGCTACGGACGCCTGAACGGCAGCGATATTTTCGTCACTTCGGCCAACCCGTTGTCTCACTGGCTCGGCGGCATCACACAATGAATATGTAGACTCAAATTTTTGCACTAAACTTGTTATTGCTTGTCTACTAGGGCGAGAATAACGACCGAAAATTGTAGTTAACGCACTTAAAGTTGCGGCCACCGACTCCGAATTTCGGTAGCACATTTTTATAATTTGCGTACGTTGTTTGTTCGTGTACTTTACCATGATGAAAATGTTGAGTTTACTGAAAAAAGGAAAGTAACAGTTAGATAATCAGTGAAATAGTGCGTTCACAAATTAAATTCAAAGTTGTCAAGTACCTATTGGAAAACCCGTTATTTGTAGATGGGATTAGACGGAATAGAGAAATAACGGATCACGAATATGAAGTTTTAGTAATGGAATGGTTTCGCTATTCTAAAGTGAGAAGCATTAGAAAACTAAATAAAACATAAAATCACATACTGTATATATATAAATATATATACATATGTATGTATGTCTATTATTATTATTATTTTGGAAGCATTATAATAAATTTTAACATCTGAGTTCTTTTTTATTTAATATTTTTTATGAATATTTAAATAATATTGAGGAGCAACATTTATACGCAGGCTCCTATACTAATTATTACAACATTTCTTTATGACATTTATGTAATGTTATCGTAACATTACAATATAATATTGCTGGGTAGGACATAACAATGTTCATAAAATATAACACACTACTTTCAAGAAACATATTTATCAACATTACATGGTGATTTGCAATATGTATGAAATGTTTCATAAATGTTTTTTGCTTACTGGGGTATAAGATCGTCATAAATCGGCTAGCGCGTAATCGGACGCGACTATGTCATACTGGTACTCCCACCCCCTTCACCCCCACGGTCGGCCCTCTCCAAAACCCGGTCTTCCAGCCGACAGCGGAACCGCAAGACACCTTCGCCCAAATTATCGCCCTGGCGCCCAAAGTCAACTGGACTAAAGCGATCGAGGCGGGGATGAATCTCATCCCCCAACTGCTAGCGTGTAAATCGCTAGTGGAAGCTGGTACGGTGTTCGCCAGTAACATTCCCATTATCTTATCAATTTTCAATCAATGAAGGGGATTGCAGCCGCCTTTGGTGTCGGCTCCCGCAATTCCTACAGGCAGCATTCTGGAATGCAAACAGTCTCTCGTCGCGGTGGGATGAGCTGCTGGAATTCGTTCAGAGACACCAACTGGACGTAATTCTAGTATGGGAAACCCACCTCCGCCCTTCCAATCGATTCAGCCTCCCCAACTTCAGCTTCTACCGATCAGATAGAGGACACGGTAGGGGCGGTGGCATGGCGATTCTCATCAAGCAATCGTTACGCCACCATGTGAACGTCACTCCATTCCTGCGTCACATTGAAGCAACAAGCGTCACTGTCGAGACAGCTTCCAGAGCCTTAAAGCTCGTGCCGGTGGACAACCGCCCCGGCGTTCGCATTCTTGAAGAGGATCTGGAAGAACTCTTTCAATATAAGAGGGCCACCGTCGTGGCCGGAGACCTGAACGCGAAACATCCGTCGTGGAACTCGCTCCGTGTTAACACTAAAGGCAATCTTCTTCGCCGTTACGCGGACGAGCACGAGCTCATGATCGCGGGCCCAGTCGAGCACACAATCTATCCGGCCAACGGAAGGCCGGATGTCCTCGACATCGCCGTGATGAAAAACGTCACCATGGTATTCGAAGTCACCACCCTTAACGAGCTCTCCTCCGACCACAATGCAGTACTTCTTCAACTGGGGGAGGGAGCTGGAGACCACGACGTCCCGTCCACTCGGACGATTATCTCCTGGCCGGCCTTCATGGTCCACATCAAGGGTAACTTAGGCCCCATCACGGCGATTGAAAATCCCGAACAGCTCGACTCAGCGGTCCCAACCCTCAGCGAGTGCATACTGAGCAGTCTTCGGTATGCTTCAAACACCATTCCCGTATGCGACAAGAGGACATTCATCTCCCAGGACATTCGGGACGCGATACGAGAAAAGAACCGCTGTAGGAGACGATGGCAGTGAACGCTCAATCCCGCTCACAAAGCTGAATACAACCGAATGGCACAGCAAGTGAAAGAATCCCTCGCCGACTTCCATGCAAGGCGATGGGATAACTTCATGGAGGAAGCTTCAGAATCCTCCAGCTAATTCTGGAAAACCATCAGGATAGTGTACTGAGATTTTAGTTCATTTTTTTAAATTAATAATGTAAATTGCACCGGTCTGGGTCGTAGATAAAATATAAAAGCATAAATTACAATAATTTATATTTATAACTTTTTCGAAATATTGAACATATAATCAAAAAAATTTACCTATTTTAGTGTGTGTGAATGTATAAGTGTATTTTCCGTTGACGGTCCTTCCTGTATCTCCTCTTAATCTGTATGGTGAGGTTCTTTTCTTACTAATACTTCTTCTTCTTACTAATATTTCTTCTTAAAATCCTTTTTTTCTTTTGTAAATATATTTCAGACTTCTTTATTGACTTTTCTCTATTTGTCCAATTCCATCGTCGTTAACCAAACAAACTTTTATTTTCGAAACCAGGACGACACTGTTTTATTTCTCTGTTGTCAATGAATCCATACATCCTTGGTTATTTCCAGTAAATTTATGTATGTGAATTCTTGTAATGCATAATTGTTGTAGGCAATGTGTGTTAAAATGTTAACAAAATTCTTTTTATACATTAAATCATGCTTTTATAAAATATTTAACACTGGTAACATTTGTTATTATTATTTGTTATTTATTACTACGTATAATGTTAATAAACTTTACCCGGGAACTGCGTCTTTCTCTCCACCACGAAGAGGAGGAGGCTCTACGAGGAAACTAACGCCGAAAAGTACCATCGACCGACTCGTATCTTGTCAAATTTGTTGCCGGGGTCCCCTGAGCTAGCCGCCGTCCATCGACGAAAGGCCCGGCCGGTAACACGTCTGTTACACTCGCGTTATTACCAAAAAGGTAGTAATACGACGTTATTTATGGATGGGCAGGTTCAAATTCCCTTTCAAGAACTTCAACAAACTCACCGTCGTGAAAGTGTAGATTAAGAGAAAAATCAGACGCTAGGAAGTGCAAATTAAGTGTAAAATAACGATAAAAAGCCACCTCAACTTCAACGGCCATTTACAGATAATCGGCTGGATAGAATCCCAATTCTCTTTTATGGGGTACTGCTATAGAGTGTGCATTATAGCACCTCCAATTTACAAAGGAATCCATCCATAATAAGTTTGGCAAAATCCCGGTCGAAACCGCGGATGTCGCCTGTAATGCACGCAAAACCGTCTGAAACCCGACGAAAAGCCAAACGGTTCCGAACGGCTACGGCAAACAGACAGTTGCAAAAACAGCGAATCCGCCGGATAGATTTTTATGCAAACAATTAAAACAGGTTCAGGAAAGAACACTTAAGGTCGCCACCAAGCCCTTTTTGCCTTTTCTGACTCATTTCCCCAAATTTCAACCTGTCAAAGTTGGGCAACGAACGCCCAGTTTCAGCGCATAACCACGCGATAAACCGGGCGATATCTGCGAATCGGCCGGATAGAACTAAGTTTAATTAATTTAAGAATGTTTATTGTACATTTATTTAAGCCTTAATAGGCCTCCTTTGTCTGTAAAAATGTAATTTCAGCATTCACGGTACGAACAGAAATTGTCGAAATGCCGAGTCGTCGTGGTCTATGGTCGCGAACACTTACAGAGTTCCAGGAACTATCCAATACCTCTTCCGACTGTGGAGGAGCCCACCCGAGCCTATCCAGCTACTCGATCCACCTTTAGCTTTGGTGGGGCTTGTTATCATCGACTGTGGTGACTAGGGTACGTAGTCACCAACTACGTACCCTCCCGGCGGGGAGATTGCCCTTGTGGGGGGCGGAGGGATGGCGATGGATCTGGGACGTTTGTATTCCCAGGGAAGGATAGGGTCGTAGTCAGAGGCTTCGGCGACGACCGGATTAGAGTGTTCCTGGACTCTCTTGAAGACGGAAGAAGGAGGTACGACGGATGAAATCCTGAAGAGGTTCTAGTCCGGAGTCGTTGTGGAGAGCCTCGTTCCTGACATACCAAGGGGCATCCAGAGCCATGCAAAGCGCCCGATTTTGAACAGTCTGAAGGTTTTTCATGTGACAGTTCGCCGCAGTCGTCCAGGTGGCGGACGCGTAAGTCATGATAGGTCTGACGATCGCCTTGTAGAGCTGAATCTTGCGAGCAGGATCCAACTTACTTCGGCGATTCATCATTCCGTACATGACCGCAGACATCTGTCGTGGGCGACTGATGGTGGACCGCACATGCGAGTCCCACGTTAGCCGGGCGTCCATTATAACTCCAACATACTTGACCTCGGAACGCCATGGGCGATTCCCCCTGGACGGTGAGTTCTGTCGGCGGCCCGTGTACCCGCCGACGATGACCAGTCCGCGAGAAGAGCGCCGCCCTGCTTTTCTCCGTATTGATTGCTATTCTCCACTCGTCGTACCACGAACCTAACTGCTCCAGGGAATCTTGAAGACGACCTTCAATGATTCCGGCACTTCTGGAGCGGGAGAAGAGACACACGTCATCCGCGTACATTGCAAGATGAACGTGTGGAACGGTAGGAATGTCGCTAATGTAGAGATTGGAGAGGAGGGGGACAGAACAGAACCTTGAGGGACACCTGCCGACATGGTCCTGGGGCGAGAACGGTGGTTTTGAAGTTTTACCCGGAAACCTCTTTGGCGGAGAAAAGAGGAGATGAGGCGAAGATAACCAATAGAGATGCCGGCCCTGTGCATCTTGTAGATTAAGCCCTTGTGCCAAACCTTGTCGAAATCTTTCGAGACGTCGAGGAACACGGCGCCGGTGAATTCGTGGGTAGTGAATCCACCCTTGACGTGTTCCACGAGACGGAGAACTTGAAGGGAAGTGTCCAGACCTTTACGGAAACCGAACTGGGCTGGGGGATGATGTCCTTGGAATCGACCTCTTGGACGAGTCGGAGGTGCAGAATACGTTCTGCTACTTTTCCAAGGATGGGGAGAAGACTGATGGGGCGATAGTTCTGGGGCCAGATGGGGTATTGACCGGGTTTTGGAATGACGATCTTGTTGGCGACTTTCCAGAGGGGCGGAAAATTTCGAAGGCGGATGATCGCGTTTACGATGGCGGTGATGGCTTTCCCCGGCAGGACTTTGACTGCCTGGGAGGAAATTCCGTCAGGACCAGGGTTCCTTTTTCGGGCGAAGGCCCTCGAGAATGTCCCTTACTTCCTCGGGCGAAGTGGGAGGGATGTAGTCGTGATCCTCCCCGGAGAGCAGGCGCCTTACACTACCGTGGACGCGACTAATATTGTCGACGTCCGCGTTCTCGTAGTTTGGGCTACACTGCAACTCCAGGGAGTCTGCGAAGGTTTCGGCCTTGTCCTCCAAGGTGAAGACCATTCCTTGGGGAGCGTAAAGGGGTGGCATGGGGGATCTCTTGGTTCTGATGATACTGACGGTTTTCCAGAATTGGCTGGAGAATTCTGAAGCTTCCTTCATGAAGTTATCCCACCGCCTTGCACGGAAGTCCGGGAGCGCGTGATCGCCTCCTACAGCGGTTCTTTTCTCGTATCGCGTCCCGGATATCCTGGGGGATAAACGTCCTCTTGTCGCGTACGGAAATGGTGTTTGAAGCATACTGAAGAGTGCTCAGTATGCTCTCGCTGATGGTGGTGACCGCAGAGTCGAGCTGTTCGGGATTTTAAACCACCGTGATGGGGCCTAAGTTACCCTTGATGTGGGCGGTGAAGGCTGGCCAGGAGATAATCGTCCGAGTGGGCAGGGCGTCGGGGTCTCCAGCTCCTTCCCCCAGTTGAAGAAATACTGGGTTGTGGTCGGAGGAGAGCTCGTTAAGGGTGGTGACATTGAATACCATGGTGTCGTTTTCATCACGGCGATGTCGAGGACATCCGGCCTTCCGTTGGCCGGGTAGATGGTGGGCTAGACTGGGGCCGCGATCATGAGCTCGTGCTCGTCCGCGTAACGGCGAAGAAGATCGCCTTTTGTGTTAGCGCGTAGCGAGTTCCACGACGTATATTTCGCCTTCAGGTCTCCGGCCACGACGATGGCCCTCTGATCTTGAAAGAGTTCTTCCAGATCCTCTTCAAGAATGCGAACACCGAAGGGGAGGGGGTTGTAGGGCGCCACGAGATTTAAGACTCCGGAAGCTGTCTCGACGGTGATGCTTGTTGCTTCAATGTGACGCAGGAATGGAGTGACGTTCCCCTGTCTGATCGGTAGAAGCTGAAGTTGGGGATGCTGAATCGATTGGAAGAGCGGAGGTGGGTTTCGCATAGTAGAATTACGTCCAGTTGGTGTCTCTGAACGAATTCCAGCAGCTCATCACTCGGCGACGAGAGGCCGTTTGCATTCCAGAATGTTGTCTGTAGGGATTGTGGGAGCCTTTGGTGTCTATTCATTAAAGATCGATAGTATGTTGGAAATGTAACTGGCGAACACCGTACCAGCTTCTACTAGCGATTTACACGCTAGCAGTTGGGGGATGAGAATCATCCCCACCTCGAACGCTTTGCTCCAGGTGAACTTGGACGCTAGGGCGATAATTTGGGCGAAGATGCCTTGCGGTTCCGCTGTCGGCTGGAAGACCGGGTTTTGGAGGGGCGGACCGTGAAAGTGGAGGGACTGGAGGGTGGGGGCCCAAACAACGGCACTTTTCGCCGGAACGTGCGTTCTTTGGGGAGGGAGAAGGGGTGGCTATTTCCCTTTTTTAGGCTTATTCGCGTTCGTCGCCGCAGTGGCGACAGAAACGCTTTTCACCTTTTGGGAGAAGGAGATGGTGGAGGTGGTTTTAGAAGAACCGGGGTGGTTTTGGAGGAGCAGTGGGTGGTTTTGGAGGGACCGGGGGTGGTTTTGGAGGGACCGGGGACAGATTTTCCCGGAACATTGGAGAGTCCTGGCTGAGGTTCGGCCACGGGAGAAACAGACTTAGCTGTTTTTTCCGCATTCCGCCGGTGCTTTTTGGACGGTGGAGGCGGTGTTCTTCGCCTTTGAATCGGCGGTGACGGGCTTGTTCTGCGGCGCATTTGGGCACCCCTTGTAGTTGGCCGGATGTGCGCCGCCGCATGGAGCGCACGTGGCCAGATCCTTCTTCGGTTTTGTGCAAGTCGATGAGGAATGTTCGCCGGCGCACTTTACGCAGCGAGGTGAAGCGTGACAGTTTCTCTGTCCATGCACCGCTGCTTTGCGCAGTGGCGATATCGTAACCAATGGGGTACTGACCATTGCGTATAAGCTCAAATCGTGCGAGTGTGTTCCTGGCTATCCGGAATACATATCTCACATTATCAAAAGGTATTGGTACAAGAGCAAAGCAAATTCTCTCGAACTGACTTAGCAATACGCAACCTCAGCTAAGTGCAACAACCCACCTACCCGTTGGTGACCTCGGGAACGAGGAATAGGCAGGCAAGCCGACCCTGGCAAGGAAGGCAAGGAGCCATAAGTGCACCTGTCCCCGGCCAAGGGCAGCACTTAGCATAAACACCACCCCGGTTAGGGGACTGGCAGCCAAAGCTAAGAAGCTAACTTAGTGGACGCTGCCAGCAACAATCTGGCAGAGGGGCTACTAAATAAAGAGTCAGCAGAGCAAATTCAAACAACACTTACCAAAATTGTGAATCCCTCTAAAGATAAGATACGGATAAAATCCATCAGAAGCGCCGGAAACACAGTCATCGTCGAAATCGCTGAGGAGTCGGATCTGCAAAAACTGCAGAATCACAAACTTCTCAACGAGGCGATATAAGTCGAACGCGCCAAAAATAGGAGACCACTTGTCATTCTATATGACGTGCTCTCTGAATTAACTGAAGAGGCAGTTACCAAAGCTCTATATGAGCAAAATCATGCTGATGCCCTCGACGCAAAAACTTTTGAGCAGGGCTTCAAAATCAAATTAAACACCGGCCCCAGAGAAAAATCTACCGTTCACCTCGTTGCCGAGGTAACAAATCAAATTCGTACTGCAATCCTATGTCAACGCAGACAGTACATTGGCTTTTCGGCTATAAGCACTAAGGACTACATTGTAGTCCCGCAATGCAATAAATGTCGAGACGCGGGACACATTGCCAAGCATTGCAACGGCGATGAGGTCTGCTGCCACTGTGGAGACAAGTCCCATAAGATGCTTCTGGAAAGAGTAATCCAGAAGACTGATTATGAGTAACGTACAACAACAACATAGTACACCACAACAGAGACAAAAGCACAAACCCCCATCAAGAGCGAAAAGAGACAGAGACAGAGAGCGAGCAGCTCGCTACCAGCAGCGACTGCTTCTCAAATTTGGCGAAATGAAGATCACGACCTCGAAATGTGTCGAAATTCCTCAAGGGGGTCGTGCTGGGGCAGCGTGCCTGTCCTTACACGGCCGCGACCCTGCCGGAGCGAACAGTGCCCGGCCACAGTGAGGCGGTCACACCGCTCATACCGGACAAGACCACACGGAGTACCACCAAGCCGCAAATTGCGGAACGGCCCGATCCAAATACACAAATATATAACAACATCGAAGACACCATGAGGCTTGCCAGACTGGAGGATGTCCCCCCACTAACAGCGGCGTTGCGTCTTTTGTAAGGCAGCAGCACCCGAAAGGGAATAATATCACCTTTCCCAGCCCCGCTGTGGTGGACCGAATCCATCTCAAAAGTCTAGGTCTCCCGACAGACGGCGAACAGCTTCTCGAACTGACCATCAAAATCTTTGAGAGACGAGACGATACCTTCTCCCTGGAGGAGGTTTACGCAGATTTTGCAAGGACTCACGGTCGCACAACATTCGACATGAACCAAAAATGGCCCAACATCATACACATAAGGCACCCATAAAAGCCGGACAGTATAATGCTCAAGGCAGCAGATTAGCGACCGATGAGATCTGGAACCTTGCATCGCGTCACAACTTAGACGTCGTCTGCCTCCAGGAGCCATACTGGTTCCGCGGAGGGATACCGGGAGCGCCAACGCGCTCAAGACTTGTTTTCACGGGGCCGCGGCCAATGGCCGTCACGGCCGTGATAAATACCGACCTTACGGTCACAACCTTACAGCACCTCAGCAGCACCCACTGCGTGGTGGTCGAGCTCGCAGCAGCACACGGCCCGGTCATCGTCAATCAATACTTCCAGTTCGAGCACCCAATCGCTCAACACCTTTTAGCGACGGAGCTGGCCTTCACGGCTTGTTCATGCATGCCCGTCATACTTACAGCCGATGTCAATGCGAAATCCATTCTATGGCATAGCCCAACAACAGACAAATTGAAAATTTTAATAATTACAGATAGTAGTTTTATTCGATTTTATTGATCGAATTGTAGAAAAAGGCATGTAGGGGAAAATAAATGTAGCACTGAAAATACTGTTAATAATGATAAGTGAATGCTTACTTCTACTAACAAGCAAATAGATATACGCTGACATCGAGCGGCTCATTACTTGGGCTGCTACTTTCACCTTAATTTTGTTAATGAAATGGTAAAAAACGGGAACGAAACGGTGAAAAACGGCGAAAAAGCGTTGAAAAATAGCAGATTAAAAAACCAAAAACGCTGATCCAGCGCCAACGTATTAATTAATGCAGTAAGTACAATCGTCTACGGTCGTGGTCGATTATTAACGAATGCCGGCCATTATCCCGCCACCTGCCAAACCCTCAATTCATACTGACAAAGAAGGAGCATATGATCTTTTTAATTAGATAAATAAAGATAACCATAGCGGACAACTTGTTGTATTCACATGGAAATCTGTAGTAATCTGTGACTGACGCCAAAGCTTCAGAGTCGCCTTGAGCGTTGGGTTCCGGTCAATTAGCTTTGGCCCAGGTTCCTGCAATATAGGGACTCGCCTGGGGATCCAGAACCTGGCCAGGGGGCAGGATCAGACTTACCCAGAGTCTAGCGGTCTGCTCGGACGGCCTGCGTCCCGCTTTGGGTCCGGGACCCGCCTCGAGAGGCTGCATTTCCATTGTGCATTTATTTTATTGTACTTGTATTTATTCTATTGTATTTGTGCATTTATTATTTGTGCTTCAATTTCCACTGTGCATTTATTATTTGTGTCTGTATTTCCACTGCCCATTCATTGGTTGTCTATGTACATATTTAATTGTTTATTGTTAATCGTTTACCATTTATCTAGTTATTCGTTGTATATTTACCATTTCATTTTTATATAATAAACCTGTTCTTTTCGCCATACGCTTATCACTAGGGAGCGGTCAGCTAGAACGGCCGAAGGATCAGAGGTTGCATCGACATCGGTAATGCACGCAAAACCGTCTGAAACCTGACGAACAGTCGAACGGTGCCGGCTGGCTCAGGCAAACAGACGGTTGCAAAAACAGCGATATCCGCGAATCCGCCGGACACCATTACCGGCGTTAATCTCCGGTATGTTCCCGACAAAGAGTTATCGACTAAGTCGAAGTTTTTCACCGAGGAAGCTTCCGACGGGGAGGAACCGGCATAGTCGGCTTTTCGCCGTCCAAAGCGGCCAATTTTTCGAAGATCCCCCCGTCCGAATCCAACAAGATTTCCCCCATCGTCCTCAGGGAAAAATCGGCCTGGGAACACGTGACGATGAAATTCTCGGACCTTCGAATTAACTTCTCAAAGGCCCAAAACACGAATCCGCTTCCTCCCCACCACGGAGAAGGATATCAGGGCTGCCGTAAAGGTGCGTGACGGTCTGGTACTTCCGTACCACATCTATCAGCTACCTTCGGAGAAGCTGTTGAACATCGTGGTCCGTGGGGTCCCCGTCGTAACCTCCCTCAAAGAGGTGGAAGAAGGTCTCCCAAAGTTCGGATTCGACCCCGAAGGCATTCATCGCCTCCGCCACCCCCGGAACAAGAAGGAAATGCCGCTCATTCTGATAAAGCTCCCGAGAGACGAGAACATCTTCGCTCTGAAGAAGATTCGCAGACTGGTGGTCTCCGTCGAATCCCATCGCCCCCGAAGAGCCGTCGGGCAATGCCACCGCTGTCAGCGGCTCGGCCACGCCCAATCCCGCTGTACGGCAGCGATCAAATGCGTCCGCTGGGGCGAAAACCATCGCGCCACGGACTGCCCCACCTCAAAAGCGAAAGGCGACCCTGTCAAATGCGCTAACTGTGTTGGCACACACACGACAAACTACAAGGGATGCCCTCACTACCCCAAACCCCGATTGCCAACCCGATTCCAAGCCGCCCCTTCGGCGAAAAAGACCCCGGCTCAGGCACCTTGAAAGAACTCAGCGACGGTGTCATCCAGGATGAACAGTTCGGCTTCCGAGCCGGACTGTCCACCGAACTACAACTATTCCGTTTCTCGGAATACATCCGAAACGGGCTCGAAAGGCGAGTACCCGTAGGTGCAGTTTTCTTCGACTTAAGGCACCACACCACGGTTCGTGCGCGGTGCGAGGGTATATTTTTCGTAATTATTTTCAAGCAATGATAGCATTTCTTTTTATTAATACTCATAGTGAATATATACATATGGAACACTGTGTACAATTTTTTTACTCGAATCTGAAATATGGTTCGCGGTGTACGGCGCTTCTAAAAGGTCACTCCGACGAAATTGCTGCTTGGCGGTTGACAGGGATTAAGCCATACGGTTCATATGAAAACTAAAATAAAAATATATTTAGTAACTAGACATATAGATTTACAGCATCACGTAGGGAAATTTCGATATCTAAAAATAGAAAAAATGGCGGAGCAGCGAATTTTATTTCCGATTTTCATGGAAAATTTTCATCGTTCATAAAAGGAAAAAAAAAAAGGAAGCGAGCCCTCTATAAGAAAATCCCTACGTGGTGCCATAGCGAGTGGACTTTCGAACAGTTTAAGACTTGGTGCATGTAAATCGGATGTATAGTTTTTTCAATATGTTGTCAACCAGGTTGAAAAACGTAGTTTCGAGAAAAACGCGTTCAAAGTTTTGCTGAAGGATAATTGAACATACAAACAAAATTTTTTATTTGTCTCTTTTTTTTTGTTTCTCATCATTAATCAGCTATTGCTGGACCATACAACAGCTCCTCAGCATCCAAAGACCCAACATCTTTTTCATGTTTTGCCCGAAGACGACCCTTATGCGTGCTTTTTTCGGCTTCGTGCTCAGCTTCGCATATTCGTTTCTCGTCGATGTTTTGACAATATTGGTAGAGTGTTTCACCAATTTTTATGTTTAATACCTCCAATACATTTATAAGTCCAATATGGCCATTGTTAAAAAGTATTGAAACAATATCAGCGGCAGTTTCAACTGTGGGTCTACCGCTCCACGATGTCTTTGGCGCAAATTTCCATATAAGAGAGTTCAAACACTCGTTGTCATTCTGGTGAAAAGCGCCTAAACATCGTTGAAGAAGCTCGTCCTTACTAAGGTCCACGTATATCGATTTTATTGCCTCGATGACATCCGCAGGCAATGCAAGTTTATGTGTGTATTCATTCAAAATTCCTTTGGCATTTGCTTGCTGCCACGAACACCACGAGTGTTCTCCTTGCGGGTAATACTGGTGTTGGGGAATTGCATATGTGGAACATTTGTGATAGAATGTGGCCCAGACAGCTTTTTTCATATCTTCCAACGAATCACTATTTCGACGAATTGCAAGACCGTAGAATGCAGTTAATTCTTCAATGAGCTTTCCAGTCAGCTTTCCTCTTCCACTGAGGCCCTTATTCTCTTTTTTACAATTTCGCAATCTTGTTCCCATCCGTTTTTGAACATGGTTGACACATTTTTTTTTCATCACATCGTACGGAAGAGCTTGTACGATTTTGTTGTAAGTCTTCGAATCGCCATCCCCGATATAATTTACGTACTTCGTTCCGTGTAATTCCTCCGCTCTTGAAATATTTCAAGCATAGCATCAGCTTCCATTTTGCCTGCACAACTTACGTGATTTGCTTCACAGGATTCAGCGTGGTTTTCTAGCCAATTTTGATATTCCTCTGAATCAGTTTTGTTTTTCCGCAGAGCACATGCCTTACAGTATGCAGATTTCACACAAATATCAATTACTTTCTTAGAGTAATAACCAAGTGTGTGGTGACCCCATGTAACGAACTCAAACCGCGTTTACGCCAAGTGCCATCACCAGAAACTGTCAATCCATTAACTTTTCCACACTTTTGGGCGGTTAATTTTTTCGTCTTCACCAGCAAGTTTTAATGACATTGTCTTTATAGATTCTGTAGCATCCCGAATCTGTCCCACAATGATCTCATAGAAAGATTGAAAGATAGGGCGCGGCAAATCCATGAAAGCACAAAATTTTTCTGCTCCAGCCAATGACACTCCAAGCAATCGCATCGCAAAAATAAATCGCCGATTAACTTCGTATGCATTTTGGATTAACGGGCATGATGTGATTTCTTTTGGTGTACAGGACTTGCAGTTTACCACAATTATAAATACAAGTCCTCTTCGACTAGATTCACCAAATTCTACATTACTTCCGCACAATTTACATTTAACGTGCTCACTTATTGCTGTAAAGACAGCAATGAAATTTATGAGTCTGTACCCGACACTTGGATTTACTGTAATGGAATCTAGTTTTCCGCTGCTCAACTTTCTCGCAGAGCTGTTAGCTCTCGGCTCTTCTCTCTCCACTTCATATTTATTAGGTGGACCTGCATTCTTCCGTTTCCTATCACCCCTTTTTGTTTGTTCTCTGACGACATGTCTTTTTGATTTTTATCTATCACGATACACAGAATACACGATACAAATCGAATGATAGATACGAACTCTACGACTGCCGGAAATCAACTGACTTATTCGTAAATTTCCTACCTCTTCACTACTAGCAAATACAGTACTTTAATCGAAATATATTCCAAGAATTAGGGTTCATAGAAGCCAACAAAGGATGGCTAGGTAGCAGACCCATTCGACAGCCACACATCCGTCGCGTCGTGCACTTAGCACGCTTTCACATAAAATGCTATATCTCCGTCAATTTTACGAATTTCTTAAAAACATTTACTGAGAGCATTCTTAACAAATCCATCTTTCAGAATCAACCCCTCCATGGTCAAACTCATCAGGTCCTATTTGGCTGGCAGAACCTTCTGCGCCAAATCCCATTACGTGAAGTCCAGCGTCAGACAAATCCACGCCGGCGTCCCCAGCGATCACTTCTAGGCCCGCAACTGTTTTCCATTCCATGTCGGATCTCCCCGAGAGCCCAGCACCGAGATTGCAGTCTATGTAGACGACACTGTCATCTACACAGGCTGCAGGAAGCAGGCGCTGTTCAGGAAACGCCTCCAAGGCGCTACGGACGGCTTTCTGAGTTGGACCTGTCGCTGGGGTCTGAAGGTAAATGAATCTAAGTGCGTGGCAGTTAGCTTCTCGCACGATCGCGCAAACCCCGGTCGGCCGATCAAGGTAGGAAACTCCGAGCTCCGCTGGAGCTCCGAAGTGAAATACCTCGGTGTCATCTTCGACCGAATGCTCACATTCCAAAAACAGATTGACGAAATCCGAAATCGCTTCATCAAGACCCGCAACGTGCTTCTGCCCCTCATAGGGCGAAGGAGTCCCCTTCACCTAGGAAGCAAGTTGCTCTTATACAAGACGACGCTTCGACCGCTTTTAACCTACGGCGCTATGGCCTGGTTAACAGCGAGTGAGACCAACATCAAAGGTTTGGAAGCACTCCAAAGCCGAACTCTCCGCTTCATCGTTGACGCCCCCTACTTCGTAAGGAACGTTCAGATTCATCGAGAACTGAATGTTCCGACTCTACGTGAATTTCTGACGAAACTCCTGCAGTCCGCATGGGAAAGAGCCCGCGCCAGCCAAAACCACTGCGTCCAGATGGGCGTCGATCCCCAAGATTGACCTCCTCCCAAAAAGAAGGTCCGTCGCCTTGCAGATGTCATCGATCTGGACTAAGGCAATCCCGCAGGTCCCTCGACGACCATCATCGTCCTCTAAACGACCGACAAACTTCTATTTTTCAGTCTAAAATATCTTGTATGTGTTACAGGTGAAAAGTCATCTTCCCCCGTTAGCCCTTCGCTAACCAACCTCATCCCTCCCCAGGCTGCGTAATCGAAGCAGCCTACACCTGAAGATCAAAGGGCGTAAGGAACTCCACACTGGCCCTAGTATTGACATGAAGTTCTACGGAATCCGCCGGATAAATTTTGATGCAAACAATTAGAACAGATTCAGGAAAGAACACTTAAGGTCGCTACCAAGCCCTTTTTGCCTTTTCGGACCCACTTCCCCAAATTTCAACCCGTCAGATTTGGACGACGAACGCCCAATTTCAGCGCATAACCGCGCGATAAACCGGCCGATATCTTCGACTCGCCCGGATAGAATTAAGCTAAATTAATTTAAGAATGTTTATTGTACATTTATTTAAGCCTTAATAGGCCTCCTTTGTCTATAAAAATGTAATTTCAGCATTCACGGTACGAACAGAAATTGTCGAAATGCCGAGTCGGCAGTACGACCACCTATATTTATGCTTTCAACCTCCCGTTGACAGGCTCCACAAATCGTTCCCGAAACCGAACGGCAGCGGACGAAAATCTAATGGAATCATCGCCGAACACAACGACGAAAAACGACGCGCGACGAGCCGACCACGGTCATTTAGCGTCCCTTTCCAGAAGAAATCGGCCAATGAAAGCACAATAGAAGGGACAAAATACGTCGAAAAATCCAATGAGACGAAACACAAGCGAGCGAAAACAATCGAACGTCTAAGAAGCGCTATATAACCAGAAGCACTGACGCCAAAGCTTCAGAGTCGTCTTGAGCGTTGGGTTCCGGTCAATTAGCTTTGGCCCAGGAACCTGCAATATAGGGACTCGCCTCAGGATCCAGAACCTGGCCAGGGAGCAGGATCAGACTTACCCAGAGTCTAGCGGTCTGCTCGGACGGTCTGCGTCCCGCATTGGGCCCGGGACTCGCCTCGAGAGGCTCTCGCACCGACCCCACCTGGTCGAATTTCTTTTTCGGGCACGGATCGGACCCCTCGCGGTCCAGCTATCCGCTCGCCTCTGCGAACCGACCTCCATGGTCAGCGCTAATCTCGAGCACGGATCGGACCACCACGGTCCAGCGATCTGCTCATTTTAAGCGATCTAATACCGTCGAGCGGTGTCATTCCGCGAGCACGGCTGGGACTAAACGTCCAGCGATCGGCTCGTGCATTTAGTGCCCACCTCGTGCCGTACTACGTATGTATTGCTTTCTACTGTGCATTTATTATTTGCGCTTGTATTTATTCTATTGCACTTGTGCATTTATTATTTGTACTTGTATTTTCACTGTGCATTTATTTTATCGTTTCTGTGCATTTATTATTTGTACTTGTATTTATTCTACTGTACTTGTGCGTTTATTATTTGTGCGTGCCTTTCCACTGTGCATCTATTTTATTGTACTTGTATTTATTCTATTGTACTTGTGCATTTATTATTTGTGCTTGAATTTCCACTGTGCATTTATTATTTGTGTCTGTATTTCCACTGCGCTTTTATTGCTTGCCTATGTACATGTTTAATTGTTTATTGTTAATCGTTTACCATTTATCTAGTTATTCGTTGTATATTTACCATTTTATTTTTATATAATAAACCTGTTCCTTTCGCCACACGCTTATCACTAGGGAGCGGTCAGCCAGAACGGCCGAAGGACCAGAGGTTGCATCGATCACTCGAGCATCGTTGCATTTGTTGTGCTGCGGGCAGACGCTGAGATAAGCCCTGGGATCCAACGGATCCCGCATGCGTCACCAACGTTAAAACGTTGCCCAACAAACCACTTGTCCGTAGTAAAACGAAAGCGTAACACGTCCAGGGGGAATCGTCCCATGGCGTTCAGAGGTCAAGTATCTTGAAGTCATAATGGACGCCCGGCTAACGTGGGTCTCGCATGTGCGGTCCGCGATCAGTCGCGCACGACAGATGTCTGCGGTCATGTACGGAGTGATGAGTGGCCGAAGTAAGTTGGATCGTGCACGCAAGATTCAACTCTACAAGGCAATCGTCAGACCTACCATGACTTACGCGTCTGCCGCTTGGGCGACTGCGGCGAGCTGTTGCATGAAAAACCTTCAGAGCGTTCAAAACCGGGCGCTCCGCATGGCTCTGGATGCCCCTTGGTACGTCAGAAACGAGACTCTCCACGAGGACTCCGGACTAGAGCCTCTTCAGCACTTCATCCGTCGTACCTCCACTTCCGTCTTCAACAGAGACCAGGAACACCCTAACCCAGTCGTCGCCGAAGCCACTGACTACGATTCTACCCTTCCCTGGGAATATAAACGTCCCAAGTACAGTAAGCTTCCTACTAATTTTCTATAATGTTTATTTGTTGTATTTTCACGGTTTTGATTCTTTTTTAATTTTAGGTTTATTTCCATTGGCGTTGATGCTTCTTTACACTGTGTCATATCATACTTCTGCAGTATATCTTTCTTGCTTCAGTTTCACAATTCCTGTATCCCTATTCCACTCCATATGTATCCCTAAGGACTTACATGGTTTTCCAGTGGCTTTCATTTCAAAACGATTGCTTAACATCTTCTGTAGAGTTTCGAGATCTTCTTCTTTTGTCGCGGCAATTAGTAAGTCGTCCACATATATCAACAGATATACTCTTTTCCCTTCTATTTTTGTATATAAACCGTTGTCGTTGTTGGATTTTTTCAATCCAAGTCTAACACGTACGCGTTAAGACATTGATTCAATTTCCTTGGTGACGTCTTAAGACCATAAATGGCTTTCTGCCGTTTGCAAACCCATGCACTTCCTTCTTCAAATCCGCTGGGTTGTTCCATATAGATTTGTCCTCCATCTACGATTTTCCCATTTAGGAAGACAATTTTAATGTCCATTTGTATGGTGTGTAGTTTCAATTGATTTGCTACAGCTATAAATAGTCGAATTGTGGACTTCTGGGCAACTGGTGCATAGACTTCTTTTTGTAGTATGTTTCTACCTTGCATGAAATCTCTAGCTACAAGTCGAGCTTTGTAACGTTGGTCTTTTTCATTTTCATTCTTTATTGCGTATATCCACTTACTATCTACCACCCTTGCGTGTTGTGGTTTTCCCACCAGTTTCCAAACTTGATTTGCTTTCATTGAACAGATGTCTTCTTTCATGGGAGTTTTCCATTTTTCTGCATCTTTCCTCTTTACTGCTTCTTCATAACTTTCCGGGACATCTAAACAGGCTAAATATGATTTTACTACATAATCTTTAAATTTCTCTGGTAATCTCCTATTCCTTTTCTTGTGCCAAGTTTCTTCTATTCCGTCCGTTTTATCACTTTCCTTTTCTGAATTAGTGTTTTGTCTTTCTTCTACGTTTGTTTCTTCTATTTCAATTCTTGCATATCTTTCTGTATCTTTCTCAAGGTTAAAACTGGTCAACGTTTTCGTTTCATCAAATGTTACATTTTTCCCGTATTTAAATTTGTTTTGGAAGGGGTCCCATAGGTAGTAACCATTTTCCGTGTAACCCATAAAGATACATTTTTCATTTTTTGCATCAACTTGTCTCTGAATTGTTTAGGAATGTACTTATATGCCAAACAACCAAAAATGTTTAATCTTTTAACGTCTGGTTTCATACCAAAGAACATTTCCGCAGGTGTCTTATTTTGCTCTAAGGCGTTAGTTGGGCTCTGGTTTAATATGTGTGTACATAGCTGTTCTGACAGCTTCCCCCGAAAAGTGCTTAGGTAAATCAGCTTCCAATATCATAGCCCTTGCATTTTCCGTGATGGTCCGGTTACAATGTTCTGCAACACCATTTAGTTGTGGATTGAATGGCCCTGTGTATTGTATTTTTATACCCCTTGTATTGCAAAATTTGACAAATTCTTTTGATCTGTATTCTCCTCCTCGATCACACCGTACAACTGAAATTCTTAGATTGAAGTGTGCTTCATACTGCATAAAATGTTCAAACATCTCATTCTTTGTCCTTAGTAAATATACAATCTTAAACCCTGTACAGTCATCGATAAATGTTAGAAAATATGATTCCCCATTTATACTTGTGGGGTCAAACGGTCCACATATGTCGGTATGAATCAGCTGTAAAGCCTTGCATTTCTATTTTTTAAAATACTTTTTCCAAATTTTTGAGTCTGTTTACTTTGGATACATTTCTCACATCTTTTGTTTTCAATTTTCTCTATATTAAAATTTAACCCATTCTTACCATATTCTTACTTTTCAATTTTTTCAAAGTATCATAATTTATATGACCAAACCTTTTATGCCATATTTCAATTTCTGTATCAGCATTCACACACATATTTGCATTATTTCTTGCTGTGGCGTTATTTAGCTCAAATGTAATTTTATGCAGATTATTTTTCGTATGACCAATAGCTAATAAACGATTTCCTTTGATAAGAAGTACTTTCCTGTTATTAAATATAACTTTTGTTCCACTTTCCTCTAATCTTGGAACCGACAGCAAGTTATGACGTAAATTTGTAATTAATAAAACGTTGTTGATACTACCTTCTATTTGTTGATCCTTGATTTCCATTTTAATTTCTATTTGTCCCACTTTTGTAGCTTCCATTGTTGTACCATCCTTTGCTGCTGCTACATTCACAGCTTCTTTCAACTTCTCATGTCTTGCAAAATATTTCTCTTG
Organism: Chrysina gloriosa; assembly: GCA_038088585.1. NCBI lineage: Eukaryota > Metazoa > Arthropoda > Insecta > Coleoptera > Scarabaeidae > Chrysina > Chrysina gloriosa. The sequence continues at coordinate 38,493,144 of CM076090.1, read as the reverse complement.
ATTTTCAGTTGCTCCTGAGTCAACTGTGAACGTACTCTCACCATCTTCTTCATCTCCATTTATTCCAGCTACTGTGGACAATATGGCTGAGAAAAAGCGATTTTAGGATCATTTTCATCCTTGTCCACTAGATTTGCTTCTAACCTACTTCTACATTCAAACTTTCGATGCCCTACCTTACCACATCTATAACAAACTATTTTAGATTTTGTTATATCACTTACACTTTCATTTAACTTAAATCTGTCATCTCTACTGTCTTTACCTGAATAAGTCTTATTAACCTTTTGTTACCTACACTATTATAATTTTTACCACAATTGTGATCATCTCTTCGTGACCTACTATGAAAGGCTGTCGAATCCATTCTCTTGTTCTCTATTCCTGCCTTCTGCTTCATTTCATAATCGAGTAACTTTGATTTTACAAATTCCACTGTTAGTAGCTTCGGATCCTGTGTTTCTATGGCTGTCACTATTCCATCGAATGTTTTTAGTAACGTTGCTAGTAAATGACATATAACAAGGGTCTCATCCAGTGTTGTTCCAAGTGATTTGAGTTCTCGAACGATCACATCAAATTTCTTAAAGTGTAATTTTAAGGTTTCTGTTTCGACATACCTAGCAGCTAATAATCTTTTCCATACGTAAAGTTGAGTCGCAACTCCCTTTCTTTCGAAGGTCTCTGTTAGTGTCTTCCACATTTCAAAAGCTGTTTCCTTTTTTAACGTATTCCAGATCTTCATTGGATATACAGGTAAACATCGTTTTGCGCCGGTTCGTTTTACGCCGATTTACCGGTTGGCGCCAGATGGGGATTCCCCTGTTCGGTCTGGGAATCCCAGTCTTCAGACGACAGACACGCAACGCGATTCTAGTAGTCGTCAAACGTTTCTACTGTTTATACGTTGTTTTATTCTATTACCGAGTATACGAGCAGCTTATTGTGTGTGTTGGTTTTTGTTTTGTTTTTAAGAAAAACAAAAAGGTATGAATATATATTTTTTAAATTATTATTATTATTTGTAGGATGGGCACATAAAATAAATTCGCGTTATAACTACAGATATATTTTAACTGTCTCATAAACTGCACATAATCATAAAACGGATATCGTAACCTTAACGTAACGTACACCGAACCTAACCTAACGCAATCAATGAATATCATACCTAACTTCACTCCTTTTCTCTAGTCAACCTTCTAACATAAAAGTATACTAAATGCCAACGTACTATAAAAGGCCCTACAGCTCGGCCATATTCTGACATAATGATTGCTTCTAATCATTATTCTAATGCATATAACGTGACTAACAGATGATTACACTTAAATTAACTTAAGGCTAATAACTAACCTAATTCTTATATAACTCTTATTCTTACATTCGAACCCACAATCTAATATTCGCGGCGTCGAATGTACCTTCGAACGGTCTCTGGGTGCGTTGAAATCATTCGGTAATGACTTCTTGATTCTATACGGTCCTTTAAATTTCGGTAATAACTTCTTATTTACTCCTGGGGTTACGTCAGTATTTGTTATCATCACTAGTTGTCCTTCAATGTACTTAGTGGCTTCTTTATGCCTTGCATCATAATAGGCTTTATTGTAATCCTGTCTTTTCTATACTTTCGGCGGCTTTCGTCCTTATCTCCTCTAAATTGCGTTCGGGGTCTTGCAGCGATTCTAGATATAATTTTAAGTTATCTACCTGTCCTCTCTAGTTTACACCGAAGAGTACTTTCGCAGGAGTGTCTCCAATGGATCGGTTTATGGTGTTATTCATGGCGTGCTCTACTTCGGGTAGAACCTCGTCCCAATGCTCCCTATCTTCCGTTAATTTCGATATCATGGGTATAATGTTTCTATTGAATCGTTCGATCTGACCGTTAGCTCTAGGAACGCCTGTAGCAACCAATACATGACTAACGTCGTTCTCGGCCATAAACCCTTCAAATGTTTTCGATGTGAATGCCTATCCTCGGTCTGAAACTATGCGGATAGGTTTTGCATACGCCCTGAAGTATTGTCTTACGTGCTTAATAGTTTCTTCTGAATTTGTCGTCTTGCATGCATATAATTTGATGAATTTTGTAAAACCGTCAACTATAGCTAAGATGTATTTCTTACTCGTGTTTGTTGTCTCTAGGGGTCCGCAATGGTCGATGTGCAATGTATTGAATGGTAATTCTCCTTTAGGTATATTATTTAGATAACCTGGCGGTTTTCCAGAATTTGGATTAAATGTGATACACTTTAAATAGTTCGTAATATGATTTTTAATCTTATCGCGCATATTCGGAAACCAATTAAGTCTACGTATAATTTCTGAAGTCTTGTCTACTCCTACATGACCCGCTTCGTCATGACACTCATGACTGCTCCTAATAATGTTCAATTCCATGGCTTTCGGTACATAAAACAGAAGATTGTCCTTATCTTTTCTATAAACTAACCCGTTTCTTAATTCATAAAACTTACCCTCCGCTATTTCTAACTCATTCTTTATTTCGACAATCTTATCGTCTTGTTGCTGCCTTATTGCTAAGTTTTCCTCTACTGTCGATTCCTCTAATAAGAGAATATTGTTGAAACACCTGCTGAGGGGATCCACATGTCGCATTTGAGTATTACTTCGATGTTCTATTTCGTAGTGGTAATCTTGTAGGAACACAGCCCACCTCATAATTCTGGGTACTATTTCTTTCTTACTCAACGTGAGTCGCAAATTGTCGCAATCTGTGACGATTTTGAATTTAAGGGACTGAAGATAAACATGGAATCTCTTAATAGCATATATAATTGCTAAGCATTCGAGCTCGTAGCTATGGTACTTGGATTCCGCTGGTGAAGTGCGCTTGCTAAAAAACAATACGGGCTGGAATTTTCCATCTATTTACTGTCGTTGAAATAATATCGCTCCGAATCCTAATGCGCTTGCATCGCAATGCAATTCTGTCTCCGCTGTTGGTGAATATAAAGCTAAGACTGGTTGATCAGCGATTCTTTCCTTTCAAATAATTGAAAACACTCAAGTGGTTTTCAGTGAAAACAAATTTAGTTTCTTTCTTTAAGAGATCATATATAGATTTCGCTAGCGTTGAAAATTCTCTGACAAACTTTATAAAGTATGAAAGGAGACCAATAAAGCTTTGTAATTCTTTCTGATTTCTAGGCACTGGATACTCTGTGATTGCTTTGACATTATTCAGACTAGGGCTTATTCCGTTCTCGTCCACTAAATATCCTAAATACGCGATTTGTCTCATCAAAAAGGCACACTTATCTAGTCGTAGCTCTAATAGGTTTTCAACTAAAAGTGCAAATACTTCTTTCAATATGTTTAAATTTTCTTTAATTGTGTCGGTCGCTATCAGTAAATCGTCCATATAAATAATGACTTTATGCTCATTGATTAATTGTTGGAATATTAAATTCACATACCTCATAAAAATACTAGGACTATTCTTATAGCCAAAAGGCATTTTTAGGAACTCGAATTGACCCATTGGTGTCACAAACGAAAAATATTTAGTACACTGTTCATTAACATGATAAAAAGCATTTTTAAATCTAACTTCGTGAAACAGTTTTTCCCTTTCAGGCTTTCTATTTGATCTTCAATGATCGGAATTGGGAAGTTTTCTCTCGCTACCATCTTATTCAATTCACGGAAATCTATACACATGCGCGTCTTATTTTTCTCTTAACTAAAACTACTCTAGAAGCATATTCAGAGTTACTTGGTTTAATAACACCCTGACCTAACAGTTCATTTACTATGCTATTTACTTCATTTTCTTCGGAGTGACATTCGTCTCGCACTGAAATAGAAAGGTTTGTGGTCTCGATTTACTTTGACCTTCATTTCAAACTTTACTTTCGGAGCACTAGCTCTTTCGGGATTTAAATAGTGTTCATTGAATACTGTTTCCAACTCTTTACGATGTTCGAGAGCTATATTTGGTTCGACTTTCAATGTATTATCTGGTGTAGTACAAATATCTTCAATTAAAAGTAGGTCATTATCAAGAGAGTCTGGGATTTGTATAGGTACAATATGAATCTGTTCGTCAAAGCAACACGTGAAGCGCTTATTTGAAATAAAATCCCTACCTAAAAGTAAGTTTCCTGACATCGTATAGCTAGGAACTACATGCAATGTTACATTTGTATTAAACCTATCAACAGTTATTTCATCTTTTACTATGCCTACTATCTCTAATTTGCTACTATTAATACCTTTGAAATTTCTGTCATTATATTGAAGTTCTATAAAGTGATCATCTACAATGGCTTCCGATACTAATGAAATCGGACTCCCTGTGTCAATGATAGCTTCAAAATTACCTGCCAATTTTCTACAACTAATTTCTAATACATATGGAGGTACAAACTGCTGTTCCTCTTCCACTAGTAGGGTGGTTGAGTCAGCAACATTCCTGGTTGGTCTCTTCCTGGGGCAGTTCCGTACTTGGTGATCTCTAGCTCCGCATTCGTAACAAGATCCTTTCTCTCTTCGTGGTTTTTCACATTTCAAAGCGATGTGGCCCTCTTCATTACAGTTGTAGCACTAGGTTGGGGTGAACGGCTTCAGCGCCATGGATGGTGGTTCATTTCTCGAGATACTTCTACTTGGTCCTTGCATACAACCATGTCGTTCATTATTTGTTATTTCACCCATCACATCTAGCATATGTGTAAGGCTTGAGAACTCTTTCATCTTGGCTTGTGTCTGTAGAACAGTGTTCTCGAATCCATCAATCATATAACAGATCATATCTTCTTGGCCTATACCCAATCTGTTCCCTAGCAACACTTTATCGTGAAAGTAACTGACAAATTTCTCGTTTCTTCTCCACCGTCTAGCTTCAAATTGTCTTAATCTAGCTATTTTGTCATCTCTACATTTAAATATTTTCCCCATTTTTCTTCGTAGGCTGTCAAACGTTAAGGTTGCAAACTCTGGCCTAGAGTGAAACCAGTTTTTGCAAATCCTGCCAATTTGTTGGCAATAATTAACATAATTGCTTCTTCTGGTACTCTATATACATCCCTCATTTGTTCGATCCTCTGGAACCAACTTGCAACGTCTTCGTCGTGTTCACCGCTGAAATTCGGTATCAATACCGATATTTCCGTGGGGTACCTTATTGTTTTCTCCGTGCTTTTAACTGCGTCTATTGTAGCAGCGATTACCTCTCTAACACTCACAGTTGTTGGATGAAATCCTTCCCCATCATCGTTAATCGTAATGTTTTGTGAATTAGCCATTTTCCGCACGTACTTGTACTGGATGCGTTTAGTAGATCTGCTAGATTCAGTATATGTGAACGTACTCTCACCATCTTCTTCATCTCCATTTATTCCAGCTACTGTGGACAATATGGCTGAGAAAAAAGCGATTTTAGGATCATTTTCATCCTTGTCCACTAGATTTGCTTCTAACCTACTTCTACATTCAAACTTTCGATGCCCTACCTTACCACATCTATAACAAACTATTTTAGATTTTGTTATATCACTTACACTTTCATTTAACTTAAATCTGTCATCTCTACTGTCTTTACCTGAATAAGTCTTATTAACCTTTTTGTTACCTACACTATTATAATTTTTACCACAATTGTGATCATCTCTTCGTGACCTACTATGAAAGGCTGTCGAATCCATTCTCTTGTTCTCTATACCTGCCTTCTGCTTCATTTCATAATCGAGTAACTTTGATTTTACAAATTCCACTGTTAGTAGCTTCGGATCCTGTGTTTCTATGGCTGTCACTATTCCATCGAATGTTTTTAGTAACGTTGCTAGTAAATGACATATAACAAGGGTCTCATCCAGTGTTGTTCCAAGTGATTTGAGTTCTCGAACGATCACATAAAATTTCTTAAAGTGTAATTTTAAGGTTTCTGTTTCGACATACCTAGCAGCTAATAATCTTTTCCATACGTAAAGTTGAGTCGCAACTCCCTTTCTTTCGAAGGTCTCTGTTAGTGTCTTCCACATTTCAAAAGCCGTTTCCTTTTTTTTAACGTATTCCAGATCTTCATTGGATATACAGGTAAACATCGTTTTGCGCCGATTTACCGGTTGGCGCCAGATGGGGATTCCCCTGTTCGGTCTGGGAATCCCAGTCTTCAGACGACAGACACGCAACGCGATTCTAGTAGTCGTCAAACGTTTCTACTGTTTATACGTTGTTTTATTCTATTACCGAGTATACGAGCAGCTTATTGTGTGTGTTGGTTTTTGTTTTGTTTTTAAGAAAAACAAAAAGGTATGAATATATATTTTTTAAATTATTATTATTTGTAGGATTGGCACATAAAATAAATTCGCGTTATAACTACAGATATATTTTAACTGTCTCATAAACTGCACATAATCATAAAACGGATATCGTAACCTTAACGTAACGTACACCGAACCTAACCTAACGCAATCAATGAATATCATACCTAACTTCACTCCTTTTCTCTAGTCAACCTTCTAACATAAAAGTATACTAAATGCCAACGTACAATAAAAGGCCCTACATATTATAATACAATAATAGTCAATATTTGTAGTTTCATTATGGGCGATAATAGTAATTGAGAACCCAAATATTCAGCAAGAGGACGGAAAAGCATCTTCCTGGAGACAAAAATGAACGTAATTAAACGCATAGAAGACTGACAAATCCCACCGTTTGTCTGCAGCGCTCTAAATTTACCTCCGTCCACTCTAACAACAAATGAAAAACGCCGAGAAAATAAAAGCCCTGCCAGTTTTTGGAGGTGGAATAAAAAGGCTGGGTCACTCGGGAGGTTTTCTGAGATAAGTATAAAAATATTTTTTGCCCTACTGTCCTTAAATTTTGTGAGAGAAATAACCTCAAAAAAACAATCCTCCTCTTAGACAATGCCCCAGGACATCCGCAAAATCTAGAAATGATAGACAGCGAATTGGATGTTAAAGTAATTTACATGCCCCTAACACAACCTCCATGTTACAACCCACGGGTCAGGGGGTAATTTCCAGCTTCAAAGCATACTATTTGCGCATAACATTAAAATAATTAAGGCTATAGATACTAATTCCGGTCAGAATCTTAAAGGTTATTGGCGGTTATACGACATTTTAAAAGGAATCGAAAATCTTAAACCCGCTTGGGACGGAGTGACAACGAATTGTCGAAATGGTGTTTGGTAACTTCTGCCTGGATTTGTATCAGATTTGAGTGTAGAAGAGAACATAAACGAAGATATTATCAGGCTTACACGTAAATGCGGATTCGAAGAAGTTACAGCCGAAGTGACCGAACTGTTAAATGTGCATGACCAAATACTTTCAAATCAAGTACTGGAAGAGAAAATCCCAAAGAAAAGGAAGATGAGAAAGAAAATGATGGGAAACCCCTAAGAACGGCTGATCTAATCCGCATCCTTTCTTCTATAGAAAAGTTGACAGATGAACTCTGTGAAATAGACGGGGATTTCAATCGAAGCGCAAATGTTAAAAGAAGCATCACGGTTGCAGTTCGACCTTATGCCATGATTCTACAAGAAAGGAAGCAACAATCAAAGCAAATGAAACTGGACGATTTTTTCAAGAAAATGTGATAATTTAATTTTGTAACGACGTATTAGTGAATTAGTACATGTATTTACTTTATAAAATTCATTAATTATGTTGAAATTATTATTATTTGTAAAAGAATATAAACTTGCTTTATTAGATATATTTATAATTTATTTTGTATATATACATATACAACGTGTCCCAGATAACATTTCCAACATGGGGATCTTGCTTATTGTAAAAGATACAAGTTTGGTTAAATTAGACAAATTGTTCCTAAGGACTAATGAAATTATACAATATTCTTCAATTTTCAAATTTTTATCTATTTTAGGATTTATGGTGAAAAAACGAAAAATGTCAAATTTCTTTTTCTTGAAATAACTTTTTGTTCTAGTAGATACATAATCTATTTTCACATTTTCTTAAGATACCTTTTATGTAGAATTTAAATATCGACTTGAATTTTTTTGGCACTTTTGGTTTTTTAGTTTTGATCCTCAATTAAAATTTTTTGTATGGAACATCAAGTCGGCTTTGAAATAATTGAACGTGCTTTTTCATCCTCTTTACAGTGGTATATCACATGTACTATCTATTTTTAAAACTATTAAAGAAAATTGAAAAAAATATATTTTATTAAACAGTCTAACGAAAAGTAGGCGTGGTACACAAGAGAACAATAAATAATAAAAAACAAAGATAGTCAAACAGGCGTAATTCCATGAGACCGATTGTTTCAGCGGTAGGTAGTCCTACGTACAATTTAGCAAAGTGGTTAACAAGTGAGTTTGGGAAATTATCTGTTAAGCAACCGAGCTTTTGTGTAAAGAACTCCGTCGAGTTCATTAAACATGTAAAAGATCAAAAGTTGGAAGAAGGGGAAAGTCTAGTCTCGTTTGATGTTAGTTCATTGTTCCCTAGCGTTCCGATCCCTCAAACTTTAGGTTATCTCGAAGATTTGCTTCGTTTGAATGGATGTAGTAATGAAATTGTTAAAGAGTACATCTCATTAACAAAGCTTTGCATGGAACAAAACTGTTTTCAATTTGAAAGGCGTTTCTACGAACAACGGGAGGGCACAGCCATGGGTAATCCTTTATCACCGTTCCTAGCAGACCTTTTTATGAGTAGATTTGAGATCGAAGCTAAAGAACAATTCAACTACTTCCCCCGCGTTTGGTTTAGATACGTAGATGATGTGTTCGCGATTTTTGATACCGAGAAATGTCATATTACGGATTTTATTAATGAGTTAAACGCAAAATTCCCTTCTATTAACTTTACTTATGAAATGGAAAATGACAAGAAGCTTCCATTTCTGGATGTATTAGTGTTAAGAAACCTAAATTACTTAGAAATTGACGTATATAGAAAAGAAACCGCAACCTGCAGATACATCCCTAATGACTCTCATCATTGCCCTCAACATAAATTAGCAAGTTTTAATTTTATGGTAAATAGATTATTAAATTTCCCTCTCAGTGCAGAACGCTTTCAGAAAGAAAAGAGTGTCATTAAGGAGATCGCTAATATTAACGGTTATTCTACGAAATTAGTTGATAAGTTAATTAATAAATTCAAGGCTAAGAAATTAATTAAGGACACTTGTACCTTACAAAATGAGGTAGAAAAACCGAAAATGTTAGCTTTACCTTACGAACCAAGGATTACTCGTGGTCTAAATAAAATCTTTAAAAAGGTTGATATCAATCTAATACATAAATCAGGTAACAAGTTTCGAGCAGTTCTTGGTAATCCGAAGGATAAAGTAGCAATAACCGATAAGTCAGGAATTTATGCTATAAATTGTAAAGATTGTTCGTCGAAGTATATTGGCCAAACCAAGAGATCTATCTTAACTAGATTTAAAGAACATATGGCACATTTAAAATTTGGAAGAATTGAAAAATCGAGTGTTGCCCAACATGCTTTCGACAATGATCATAGGATAAGCGTAGATAATTTGGAATTATTAAGAAATGTGCATAATTGTTATAAGCTGGATGCATTTGAAAGCATAGAAATATTTAAATGTGGCCGCCTCACTATGAATGCCGATAAAGGGCCTATCTCAGATAGCTGTTTATTTAATTTAATTAATTCTAAATAATTCCAGGCCTTTGTTTACATATTTCTTAAGTATTTTCAAATTGCTGCCTTTGCATTGTAATCGGTTATTACTGCGAATCATTACGGTTTCCTCATCTTAATGACATTTACGGGAGTTCGACTATTGTAAACAATTAACAAGGGGCTCATTAGTCCTTATTCGTTGTATTACTCACCCAAACTTATATAAAGTACGTTGCTTAGATTTATAATTCACATTTGATCATCTCCTGATGATGCTAACTTGGTTAGCGAAACGCGCGTCGAGAGACATGCAATATTTGTTTGGTGATAGTGGAAATTTGTGCATTGACTTTGTCAGTGTGTTTGCTTTGTTACACCAAAGGTTCCAAACCAATTTTCTGAACAAAAGAAACTGTTTTACAAGTTTCCACACTGAATAATTTTTTTCCGAAAATAACTCTAAATGCATAGAAGTCCATATATGACTTTATTTTTTATTCTAAAATGTCCAATGAATTTTTTAATTTTTGCAACATACCTATTCAATTGTCGCTAATAAACATATATTTACTGCGTTTTATTTTTTTTTCTTTATTTTAAACATGTTCATGCAGTAGAGGGTTAATTCACTATCCTCTCCAAGTTCTTCTTTTATACACTGTTTCAAATCCAACTGGTCCAGAACTGCCTCTACCCTGAATTTCCAATTATTAAAGTCTTTTCCATCAAATCTGTCTATGTACTATTCTGAAGAACCAAAGGTAGCCATTTTGTCTTGTTCTTCTTTTTCCGTTATCAATTATTTACACTATTCAGGAACTACGCTCTGCAACCGTGTTATAATATTGTATTAATCATGTTGTATTAATGAAACTATTTTCTTCTTTAATTGTAAATTTCTTTATTCCATTCTAAAACGGTGTACGAACGATACGTTACATATTATAAGGATGTTATCAACCATGTTGTTATTTTTCGGACTGAAGTTAGTCACATATGTATTATTATATATATAGAAGGAACATGTGTAGTTTACATTTAACATTCGTCAGTTTGAAGATAAGACTCACTATACTCGACTCGCCGAACAGATGCAGTAGCAAATTATGGCAACCTTGCAATGCAAATGTCCGACTCACACAGCATAAATCACATGTAAACATATCAAAATAATAACCTCATTTTGTATTTTTTTTTCTTTTTTTGTATTTTCTTATTTCTTCAAGTATGTTTTGTTGAATTAAATTATGCATCTCCAATATATAGAATTATATATAGTAAATAAAAATACACAATGGTTTTAAGAAGATCTATGTAATATATAAATACAAAATAAGGAAACAAATAATTAATATTTTTTTTGGTACATATTTATATAAAAAACAGTATCCTAAAAAATTAACTCACTGTACAAATAGGTATAATCAAAAATAATAAATTTTATACATATAAAGGAATTAATTATGACACACTAAAACGTTCTTAACATGTATCTTCTTCGCTATTAGATGATGTAGACGAATCATCCTTAATTGTAATGATTAACGGCTCTATGTGTATATCTATGAGATTGTCAAGTTCCCACATTTCCTTCTCTGTTTGAATAACATGTTTAATAGCATTTTGCCAATTTTCAACAGAAATATTGTCAATACCTCGTTGAAATAATTCTTTCACGTCTGCCAATTTAAATGTGGTGTTATGTCTCGCAACATACCCCTTCATACAATTCTTCGTATAGCATTTTTCATTTCATCATCCACCATATCTAAAACAGCCCTTTTTCTATGATACTTTTTGGTGGTTGTAATTCGTGATTAGTGTTATATTCTTTCACAATATTGTAAACACTACGTTCAGTAATTCCTGTAAAAGATACTATAATAGTTACTATGATTTGGTTATCGTTTTTGGAAAGATACCTGCTGCTTTGGCTGTCATTTCAACACTAACAATTTTAGAAGTGCTAGGCTCTTCTTGAAATGTTTTAAATATATTCAAAACCTTCTGTTTATCTTCTACCGTAAAATGTTTTGAAACTCTCTTCTTAGGAGGTGAGTTTTTCATAATGTAAGTATATACGATAATATAGCAAGAAATAATGTATAACCAACAAAACAATAATGTATTATTGGTGCACTAGAACGATCGATAAATAGTCTTCAGAAACACTGGTTTATGAAATATAATAGATAATGGATCATTTACAAAGAAAGCTAATAAAATCTAATATTCCAAATGCAATATGGACTCGATTTTTATTCTATTGTAAGCGGCCACGCTGATCGACCAATTACAAACGTTATTGGTTATGTGACCTATTAAACACACATTGTTGCCATAATTTACTACTGCATTTGTTCGGCGAGTCGAGTATAAGTTATATTTTAGTCCGAAATAAATTATTACTATGTAAATACTTGTGAAATTCGTGCTAGCAAGTATATACATACGTGTTCATAATTTATTTCGAATTAAAATGTAATATAGTGAGTCTTACCTTAAAATCGACAATAAGCAGACTTAAGATTAATTTAAAATTCCCGCCAGTAATTTTAAATTTCGCGGCTAGTTGACATGTAGCACCCTCTTTGTAACCCTCAAATCTTGCTATGTGAAATAGATATATCTATTTATCTATTATTATTATTATTATTGTATTATTTATGGGTCTGTAGATAGTCTGTGAACACAACACATAACAAATGTCGCTTTTTCCTCTAAAATTAACGCGGCTTTTTCAAATATCTGCGAAAATTTAAAGCATGGCTGTGAAAGCATCAACTTTTATTGGTTGTAAGATCCCAGATCCCTTTACTCCGGCCCGCCGGAGTGGCTAACATACTATGTTTGTTGCCCGTTTCATAATTCCAGTATTATATCCCTGTGGCACACAGATGTGCCTCGTAACCACAGATTACTAGTCAGCTGTTGTCAACCAGTCAATTTAAATATCAAAAAGTAAGGTTAGTTTTTTAAATCGCTAATCTGAAAGAAAATGAATAGATTTGAATACAGAGAACCATCCTTAATCGTGAATGAATATATTGTGGCACAGGAGGTAAATGTGCGTTTATATGATGGCGAGCAAAAGGTAATTAATAAGTTTCCGCACTGTTTCTATCAGTTAAATATGAATTTTGTAGACAGTATTTGAGGGTGGTGAAGTCCATGTTACTACACATAGAATAATATGGTGTAATCCAGGTGAATTAGAAGCGAACAAATTAATTTTGTCTTTACCATTAAAGTTAGTCAAATATATTCAAGAAGAGAGTCCAAGTACATTTAGCTTTAGTAAATCAAAAAAGTTATACTTTATTTGCATGAACCACACCCAGATAGGAATGAGGGACCTCAGACAAGTAGTATTTATGACTATGTTAAACTGTCGTTTAGAGAAGGGTACAGGAGAAACATAGTTTCAATATTACATGACTGTCTACAAGAAAGACGATGGGGAATAGAAATACAACGAAGTATAACAAAGGTTCCTCAAATTAAGTTACGTACTGGAATAGTTGGGATTGAAAGGAGTATACAAGAAAAACAAAAGGCAACAGATAAAAGTATATCTATTGCATTCCAAGATTTAGATAAGCTTATGGTAATGGCAAAAGATATGGTTCGATTATCAAACAACATATCAGCTAAAATAAGGGTATACCATTTTTTTTCTCCATTATAAATACCAGTGAGATATTGTTTCTATAAATCTTCATAATATCTAACTTTCACACCAACCTTATTGAGACATTACAAAAATTCTATTCTGTTATTCTTTTCAAAATGTTTGCTTTGCTCTTGCGATCTTGAACTTCTACTTTCCTCAGATGTCATGTAAGTTCTTTCTATCTGCTTGTCTATTAATGCTGTTTTTCTAATATCTATTCATTGAATAATTAGCTGACTCATGTATGTAACAGTATGTGTTACATATTTGTTATTGATATGTTGTTATAATTCACTCTAATATTTTTCCTATGCTATTTCCTAATATTTTAACGTTGCAGCCTGTCTCTTAAATCTATCTGATTTAAATCTGAGGTATTGTTTCAATAGAGAAAACATGCCAGTGTATCCCTCAATTCCAGCCTGCTTTGCTTCTTTTGGGATTTGGAAACACAGAAAAAGCAATGTGTGAATCAAACTATTCACGTAAGGCAATACTATTTAGTAGACGATTTAGAATTTTGAACGGCTTTAGAAAAACTACAGAATTTCAAATTTTACCGCTTCCACATCAGTGATTTTATTTTTTTATTAATCTTCATATCTCACATCCACATGTTATTCATCTTAATGAATGTTCTATACAGTATTAGGCAGAATGGCGTATCTATTTTCAAACTTCATTCATTCCAAAATATAACTAACCAACTAGTGTGTGCGTGTAAGGTCCAAAATATAATAATCAGTAGTAGTCAATGTAACCGTGTGTCATATTATATTCTGAGTGTACACTGGTCACTGTATGTCATATTATACTGGTTGTACTATGTATACAGTGTACACTGATGGTTGTGTCACGGTATATTTGGTGTGTTGTTACCTGGTCGCATTCAAGCAAACCGTTTCTTTGTATCAATACAAGTGGTGTGCAGCTTAATCCATCTTAGTTTGTGTTTTAAAACGCATGCTTAAGGGATCGGCAGTTGTAGTAATCACGAAACTCTGAATCCTCCTCTTATCTAATATCAACCTATATTGTGCAATGGTGCGTAATCGTCAATATTTTTCAGTATGTTCAGCATAGATATACTGTACAATAGTTATCGCCATCATGTACTTATTTTTATTGGAATTAGTGAAACTTTAATTCTAAAATATAAAAATTCGTAATTACAGGTCTTTTTATCCTACAGATTTAGAAATTCAGATTGTTTCAATGTGAATGTAAAACTAATACGTATCATCATTTAGTACCTTATATTTATTTCAAAACGATTGTTATATTCTTCTTAGGAAAAGCAAGGTGATATAACTGAAGATGAAACAGTAAGGTTTAAGTCGTATTTGCTTAGCTTGGGCATAGATGATCCCGTAACGAGGGATAGCTATAAATCCGACGATCAATACTATAAAAGTCTAGCAAGGCAAATATCAGACATAATGACTGAACCATTGGCGGATGTTGGTGGTATGATGGCGTTGACCGACGTGTTTTGCAGAGTAAATAGGGCTCGCGGTTTGGAATTACTGTCACCCGAGGATTTACTTAATGCTTGTAAAATTATGGAATTCCTTAATTTGCCTTTGAAACTATATCAATTTGATTCTGGAGTAAAGGTATTGCAGATGCAAACAGTGGATAACGAAAATGTTGCAAACACCACTGCTAATTTGGTAAACATAATTAAAATGCATGCGTGTCTAGTATAATTTATGTCTTCATTGTTATAGATTGAAGAAAAAGATTCACTTACGGCAGAAGAATTAGCGACTCTCTTAAATATTTCTGTTTTATTAGCGAGACAACGATTATTAGTAACTGAAACTTTAGGCAGATGCTGTAGAGACGAATCAATTGAAGGTTTACGTTTTTATCCAAATTTGTTCTTAATTAGAGAAGAATAACTGATAACACAGTAATAAAGATATATTTTCTGAATTGAATGTGATTATTTTATTGTTATAATAATGGTAATAATATCAAGCATGGTAATAATAATAAATATCAAACTTCGATCAATAAGTAAAAAATGCGTGTAAAAAATCAGCTACTAAAAAGTTTTATTTTAAAAAGAGGCGTTTAGCAAGGATGTGTATTCTCCTATATTACCCAATGCAGGGTGCAGTGTGTGCTGCATGTGTATAGGGGATAATAGGCCCCAATAAGACAGAAAGCGGCTACAAGCAATACAGTGAAAGGATATAAAGAGTTAAGTATTAGCAATACAATATAAGTCATATGCATTGTAGTTATTCGACGAAAGTTTTTCTGGGAAATGAGGGGTAGATGGCGTATTATCTATAACAGCCTTCATAATTTTGAACGTAGCATTTTGTATTTTACTACGACATTTATTCGAATTCATTGATACTTCCGTTGGCAGTAGTGGATTGTCGAATTTTTAGTTATACACATAATGAAATGATACACGACATCCATTATGTCTTTATCCTGGTGTTTCTTATCTCTATTCACTTCGGGTTGGATTGGTTATTGTCTTTCTTCTATGATTAGTTTTAGTTGTATTCTTTATTTTAATCTATTTATTTATATTTAAGTTAGCATTTATTTTTAGTTGGATTTACAAATCGGAAAAGTTAATTATATTAATGTAATAGACGCATCTTTTCTTCGTGTCTGATGATTACGTTTACAATAATATAATTATGTATTTTATTTGCTTATTGAATTTCTGTTACATAGCTTTGTGCAAAATCATTGCAATATCAAACTCATGTAATAGAGAGACTAAACAAAATAAAGAATAGTAAGTTTATTGTATCCATTTCAGTTTATACCTTTAAAATTCTATATCTCAAAAATATTAAGAATTATAAAGGATATTTTTGCGTTGAATCGTTTACGGAGTTTAAGTCTTTGTTGGTTATTTATGGTTATTTACAATTCATAGATGCTGGCCGACAGAAAAATTAATTGTGGGAAATACCTATAAGCAGGGGCGGCTACTCTATTAGTGCTGCTGAGCGGCAGAACCGTTAATGCATTTAGAAGGTGATATACACATAGTAGGAATAGTAAAGGCCCCAGGTTCGAACCCTGAGGAACACCAGAAGAAGCAACAAAAATGAGATTTTAGATTGTATGCTGGAAGTGTATCATGAGGAAATTCTTTGCGAAGTTGTTGTGTATTTTCTGAATTTTGTAATAAAACTCAGGAGCCGTCAACTTCAAACATGTACATATTTTTGTTACTATCATCAGCTAACAACTATTTACTTGTTTCCTACATATTCCTGGATATATATATTTATTATGACAACTATAGGTGAAATATGTAACAGAAATAAATAAAGCTCCGTTTTTGTCAGTGATGGCTGATGAAACTACAGACGTTTCCCTAAATTTCAGATAGTAATTGTTCTTCGTTACGTTATCAAGAAGGGAAACCCGATAGAACGGTTCTGGACTTTTTGCTTTCCGAAAATCATAATGCTGTGTCATTAGCTAAAGATATTTTTAATGTTAGTGACCCTATTCTAAAAAATAATAAGAAAAACTCATTGCTCAAAGCTATGACGGGACAGTTGTAATGAGTGGAATACATGGTGGAGTTCAAGCAATAATCAAAGAAAAATACGAAAATGCACATTGCGTACACTGCTATGCTCATCAATTAAGTTTGGTGATGTCATGACCATGATTGATTAATTCTCAGGTACCTGTCTTGTTTGGAGATTTGCATGACTTACCTGGATTTTGTAGTCATTCGCCGCAAAGACTGGCGGTTCTGAAGCAATTCATAAGAAAAATGTACCCCATTCTGCACCTACGCGTTAGAATTTCAATATTCGTACGGTTAATATGATTTACGAACGCAGAGATTCTATTATAGAATGTATGAAACATCTGGAATCAGATTCAAATGCAGTGACGTGCAAAGAAGCAAGAGGTATTCGACGTATTCTGGAAGATCTAAATTTTACTTTTTGGTTGACTGTTTTTCATTATATTATGCCACATGTTGAAGTTTTATATAACCAATTGCAAAAAAGGACACAAATCCAATAAATGCACAAAACGTGGTAAATAATTATGAGAAAAGCACTAATAACGTTCGAAATAAAATAAATTCTATCATACAGCAAGCTTTAAATTTTAGTATATTCCCCTGTGATCCAAAAAGGAAACGTTTAAATAATAGGAAAAAGACCACCGTATTGCATGTATAGAAGTTTGTGATGTTATTATAAATAATGCAAAAGAACGTTTTGCTTTTACAAACCACTTAGGTGCCGCGCTCTTGAATTCAGACAAGTTTGAAAATTGTAATCATTTATTCCCCGAATATAACCTGGACTTAACATGTGCAGCTAATAATAATTTGGAAAAACAATATCTGCGAACAGAGCTGTCAGTTTTGTATTCAAATTTTCAGTGCAGGACATTGAAAGGTGCACTGCCTTTGTTAAAATTTATAATTTCTAACAATTTGGAAGAAACAATGGCAGAAACTAAAAAGTTGTTGGAAATTTTGACGACTACTCCGATGACCGCTGCTGAAGCCGAACGTAATTTCTCCACCTTGAAGCACATAAAAAGTTTTCTTAGAAATTCAATGTGTGAAGATGGTCTATCTGCTTTATCAATGCTCTCAATAGAAAAAATTCGTCGCCTCAGTACCGAATTTCAATGAGAAAGTAATTAAAAAGTTTGGCTCCAAAAAAGACCTCCGTATTGAACTCCAGTTTAAGAAAATGAAATAAGGTAAGCTCAAAGGCCTCTGAAGTTTTCCATATTATTCTAAATCTTGTTACTAATATTTTTTGTTTTTGGTTATAAATATTAAATACATTTTTATTATAGGGTTATTATTATTATTACTTTAAACTGGTTATGGTTCGTGCAGACCACCCACCTTGAAATGTCAGGAGCTGCCACTGCCTATAAGTTACAGTTTCTTATTACGTAAACAGATAAATCGAATAAGATGGATAACAAAAACATTTACTAAAAAAATAGTGCCGGGAATCACCAAGATGTGTGAAGCGCTTTGGCAAGATATAAGGTGAAACAAAAGGGGATATGCACGAAGAGTATAGAACGGACGGAGAATCATGAATATGATGTAGTATGTTACGTTGTATGATATCATACATAAGTATTATTTAATGTTTACGTTTGCATCTTTTTCTTAAGAGAAGATATGCATGTAAGAGTTAGTCGTTAGTCGGAAACGAAACGATTCCGTTGGGTAAAATATTGGCGCAGTCAGTAGGATTTGCGAAAAGGCTTTTACTGAATATAAAAGTCGTGCGTTTTACTTTTTATTTCGCAAAACCGAAAAACGGGAATCACCGCGATTTTCGAAACCAAACGAACAATCAGAGTTGTGACAAGCATCGCACAAGAATTCTGAGCCCACGGAGATTCAGGACTACATCGCCTACGATTTCCACCGGACCGAGGACAGCATCGCCGAAGTTCGACCCCTAGGTTAAGAAGAGACAAGAAAGAAGCAAAGAAAGAAATGAAACTGATTTTAATATTAATGTAAGTACTATAATTATTGTTCATTTAAAGCATATTTATATTTTATGTCCACTCACGATACATTCGAATCAATTATCGCACAATTTACTAGTATTACTATATCAAACGACAACATGGCGCACCCAACTATCTCTATGCGTGATCATCTAGAAACAATTCCCCATTTCGACGGCAATCCATTATATATTTCAACATTTATTTTAAGTTGCGAATCTCTAATTCAAACCCTACACCAATGACCCAGCGTACAGTAGTTTTCTATTCCGTGCGATTCTTAGTAAATTGACCGGAAAAGCAGCCCGAATTGCATCTATTCGTAATACCAGCTCGTGGAACGAATTGAAGAAATTATTAATTACCACCTTTAGTGACAGACGAAATGAAATAACATTAATTTCGGAATTGCAAAGATTAGAACAACAAATGAACGAATCACCAACAACTTTCGGAGAACGTTGTTTAAATTTATGTAGCATGCTACATAAATGCAAGAATAAATGTTACAGAACAAGATGCGGCTTTAAAGGGAAGTAAATTGCCCTATATCGTGGCTTAGCTGACCAAACTTTCATTAATGGATTAAGAGAGCCAACACGTCTAGTAATGCAATGTCGAGACCCCAAAACACTCGAAGATGCGTTGAATTACGTGCAAGAGCAAGAAAATCTACTACCAACGCCAAAAAACATCGATGGTATTTAACAAGCCGAATATGCCAAAATTTCCACAAACAATACAACGTCCACATATTCCTACAAATTACACTATGCATCGACCACAATTCCAAGCACGCCCATTCCAATCATTTTCGTTCAGACAACACCAATTTCCTCAACATAATAGACAACAACGACCACAATTTCTGCCACAACAATCATAACTCTTCCCACAAAGAACACCCTTCCAAAATTTTAAACCACCTCCTCAAATTATCCGAAATGCATCATCAAATCTACCTAAACCGACTCCTATGGACTGGTCATCATCCGGACTCACGAGACGAACCACAACAACAAATCCACATTACCAGCCAAACAGTCAACCAAAGTTCACTGTTGAAGAATTGTTTTATCAAGAAGAACCACAGCAAGAAGATGTCTACGATTCACAAGTCTACGGAGATCCTTTACCCTACGAGAATTATCAAGAATATTACGATTATCAAGAAAATGGAAAGACATCATTCGCCACAAAGCAGGAATACGAAAACCCCGAAACAACTGAAATAGAACATCACGAGTAAGAGAAAAATTTTCGAATACCAGCCTCGGAAACAACAACGAAGAAATTATAGAAATTAACGGTACTACTTCAGCATTTGAACTCCCTTATATTATTCTACCCGAAACGAATTCAAAATTCATGTTAGACACCGGATCCACAAAATCACTAATTTCCACAAATTTAGCTTCTTGTTACTACCCACATGTTATAACAGAAGATAATTTTATCATTCAATCAGCGTATAATGCCAGCCAGCACAATTATAGTATTGTGCAACCGCTTTCACAAATTTTCAACGAAAATCATAACCGTAAGTTTCATATATTCGATTTTAACCCAAACTACGACGGTTTAATAGGGCTAGATTTATTACAAAAATTAGACGCTAAAATTGATTTGAAAAATAATAATTAGATCACTAGAAATGCACAAATCCCGATACATACAGGAGAAATTATTGAAAAGTAGACAGCAAAAGTTACAATTCCCGCACGATCCGAAAAAATAATTAAATTACCCGTGAAGGGAAATTCAGGAGAGAAGTATTTGCCATACACAAAATTAAAACCGAATTTAGAAATACCCGAAGATCAAGAAGTCGATGATTTCGACGAAATTTCAGAAATTGTTGAAACACATGTCAGTAATAAAAAGAAATTAAATGATATTTTAAACGAAAATATAAGAAAACTCCGTTTAAATCACATGAACGATGAAGAAAGAAAAGCAATAAAAACGCGCTGTTAGGGATACAAAGATATATTTTATAATGAAAAACTCCCGCTAACATTCAACAACGCTATCAAACATAAAATTAATTTAAAAGAAGAAACATCCCCTATATTTACAAAATCGTATAGATAGCCACAAGAACACAAAGCAGGAGTGCAGAAACAAATTTCGTCAATGCTTGAGCAAAATATTGTAAGGGGTCAAATATTATTTTATTTAGATTTATAGTTTAAGAATTATTGTATGTTAGCAAATAGAACCGCCTGTATATTTATATCACGTATCGCAATGGGACACCTGCTCACTTGGAGAACAATGGTGGTACAGTATTAAGGATTTCGAGACAAGGAAGGAAGTGCTAAGAGGGGAGGTATCGAGGAAAAAATCCAAGATCGGGACAGAAGAAAAAGGATGGTTGTGACGGTCATTTGAATAGATAGCGAGTTGAAATAAAAGAAAAAGTCAAAGTAAAAAGTATGTGAAATAGAAGTGTGCGTAAAGAAAACGCGAAAGTTCAAATGTAACGGGACAAAATAGTGTACGGACCCAGATAAACGTAAGTGAAACAATCAAACGATATTGAAACAGTAAGCGGAGACAGGCGGTCTCGTTATACCTATATTTAATGCAATAAATGTTATATTGCTCTGCTGTGTTTTGGGTTGTATTACATATTGTTATATTGCTCTGCGGTGTGTTTATTATACATATTGTTAAGCAATGTTGTAGTATATTTTATGGTAAGAGGGGGGTACCTTATAATTCCTAAGTTCATTCAGGGAAACAAATCAATTAACCTTCCTATACTCACGCATACGGTCTGTGAGACCGATTTATAGTATAGTATACGTCTTTCATTTTGATGTGAGTATAGGAAGGTTAAGAAATGATATTCCTAAGGAGTCTGAATCGCCCTGGGTCATTTCACAAATAAAAACAAAAAAGAGTCTCATGTCAGAAACAATTCTTATAATTAAATATAAGCAGTAATCAATTATAAAAAGTACGATCAGTTACAATATCATCCGCCATCACCCTGGAGCAGCCCAATTTGGATAGTTCCGAAAAAATGGACGCGTCAAACAAACAAAAATGGCGTCTAGTAATAGATTATAGGAAACTGAATGAGCATACAATAGACGATAAATATCCACTACCAAATAAATCAGATGTACTTGATAAACTCGGAAAATCACAATATTTTACAACACTAGACCTCGTCTCTGGATTCTACCAAGTAGAAGTCGCTAAAGAAGATATTGAAAAGACAGCATTTTCGACCGAAAACGGACACTACGAATATTTACGAATGCCGTTTGGACTCAAGAACGCGCCTTCAACCTTTCAAAGAGTTATGGATAACATATTAAGAGGTATCCAAAATGAGACTTGCCTTGTATGTCTTGACGATATAATTATATTTTCATCATCTCTCCAAGAACACATTGAACGCCTAAAATCCGTATTTGACAGATTGAGGAAATACAATTTCAAAATTCAATTGGATAAAAGCGAATTCTTAACCTTCCTATACTCACGCATACGGTCTGTGAGACCGATTTATATAGTATAGTATACGTCTTTGATTTTGACGTAGTAAAGGAGGAGTATAGGAAGGTTAAAGAAAGAAGTTACCTATCTCGGACACATAATTACACCGAGTGGAGTTAAACCGCATCCTGAGAAAATAAAGGTTATTCAAAATTACCCTATCCCAAAAACATGACGTGAAATTAAATCTTTCCTAGGTCTCTTAGGCTATTATCGCCGTTTTATCAAAGACTGCTAAGATAACAAAGCCTTTAACTAAATGCCTCAAAAGAATGTAAACAAATTTTAATGAATCATCCAATACTACAATACCCGGATTTCGACAAACCCTTTATATTAACAACAGACGCAAGCAATTATGCAATTGGTTCTGTTTTATCACAAGGAACAATCGGTAACGATCTACCCATCGCTTATGCTAGCCGTACGCTAAACGAAACCGAACAAAAATATTCAACAATAGAGAAAGAGCTTTATTCAGTAGTTTGGTCAGTAAAACACTTTAGACCATATTTATATGGAAGAAAATTTACAATATACACCGACTATCGCCCTTTGCAATGATTATTTTCATTGAAAGACCCGTATTCAAAATTAGCTCGTTGGAGATTAAAATTGGAAGAATTTGACTACGATATCGTCTATATAAATGGAAAATACAACACAAATGGAGACGCATTATCTAGGATAGAAATTCACCCTCTTGATACACAATCTTTAATAGTAAATGTCGACGAAGAAGATTTTACCGAATTATTAACGGACACCACGGACAGACGACTATCTGCCGAATAAATTGAACAAATCTTAGAGGACCTACATCAAGAAAACGACGTCCTAGACACCATAAATTTAAATATAGAAGAAGGACCACCAATCAGCATTCCAATACAAGAAGAAGCCATTAACAACAAACGATATCAAATACATGTAAAAACGGTACATATACACCCTCTGTCCCAAAAGTAACCGCAATGCGTCTATAAATCAGAAACCAGTGGCGTCATCTCTTGATAGTTGATTGATTATTGTAGTGGGACTCTTCCTTACCAACCTGACAAATTTTCATGACATTTGGTGCATAGTCAGCTGATACATCACGCATCCTGTGAGAGTGTTTTTCGTAAACGGTCAGAAAATGAGTCACGAACAACGAGTCAATATTAAGTTTTGTTTTAAACTTGGAAAAACTGCAACCGAGACGTATGAAATGCTGCAAATTGTTTATGGCGACGATTGTTTGTCGAAGAGGCAAGTGTTCGAGTGGCATCGACGATTTCGTAAAGGCAGAGATGTTAACGATGACGAAAGAGCCGGTCGTCCTTCGACAACTTTGGCCGAGGCAAATGTGGAAAAAGTGCGCGAATTTGTGAAAATTTCGAAGAAATCGTCAGTGAGATTTATGGAAATGGAGCTTGGCATCCCTAAAACAACTATTCAGCGCATTTTGACTGAAACCCTTGGTTTGAAGAAAGTCAATTCGAAGTTTGTTCCGCACAAATTGACCGACGACCAAAAACGCTTCGAATCGAACACTCCAAAGACATTATTGCACGAGCCCGTGCAGATGAAAACTTCTTGAAAACGATTGTGACTGGTGACGAGACGTGGTGCTTTCAATACGAACCAGAAAGCAAACGTCAAAGCGCAGAGTGGAGGTCACCAGAAGAAGGAAATCCGAAAAAATCACGAATGGAGAAGTCGAAAATCAAGTCAATGCTGATTTCATTCTACGATTCGAAGGGAATTATCCATAAGGAGTTCGTTCCATACGGCTTAACGGTTAATGGTGCATATTACCTCGATGTTATGAGGCATTTGCTGGGTCGCATTCGTCGTGTTCGGCCCGAATATCGCGAGCCAGGCAGCTGGAGATTACTGCACGATAACGCACCGTGTCATCGAGCAACGATTGTCACCGATTTTTGGCGAAAAATGAAATATATTCGATACAGCACCCACCGTATTCGCCTGATCTGTCCCCATGCGATTATTTCCTGTTCCCTCGTCTTCATTTGAAGCAGAAAGGAGTTCGTTATGCATCCGTCGACGCCATTCAAAGATCGACGACCGGCATCCTAAAGGCCATCCCAGAGATCGACATGAAAAAGTCGTTTGAAGCACTCGTTAACCGTGCAAATCGATGTATTGTAGCACATGGAGAATATTTCGAATAAATACAATGATTTTTGTGGACATAACATACATAGCGTGCTTTATTTCGAACTATTGCGGTTACTTTTGGGACACAGGGTGTAGATCCACAACCGATAAGATTCACGATTAAAGAAGGAAAAATAGTATATAACGTTCAAGTAACGAAAGAAAATAATTCAGAATAAATTCAAAATTTTATGGAAGAGTATTTACAGCCGAATCGAAAATACTATATAATGTTCGACATCGAAGAAACATACAAATAATTTTGTAAAGAATACTGTAATATATTCGGAGAACAAGGACCTGAAATCATCCGCTGCACTAAAGAATTGCAAACTATCGAAGATATAGAAGAACAAAAGAAATTGACACGAGCCCACCATGAAGGTAAAACAAATCACAGGGGTATACAAGAAACAATATCATATCTACAACGCCGATATTATTGGAATAACATGGATGTCCAGGTGAAGGAATATATAAATAAATGCGAAATTTGTAAGAAAACAAAATATGATAGAAACCTTCCAAAGCTACAGTTAAATCTAACTACAACATATGAGAAACCGTTTGAAAAATTCATATCGATACATTTTCGGTTCAAAACGTTGATTTTCTCACGATAGTTGACGCTTTTACAAAATTAGGACAAGCCTACTACATTAAAGGCAAAAATGCTATAGAAATTGTAGACAAATTATTAAACTTCTTCTGTCACTACGGAATTCCAAAATCTATAACTATAGATAACGGAACTGAATTTGTTAATAGAACAATTACAAGCCTATTACACGACCACAAAATTAATATCCACACCATTACGCCTCACAATCCCCAATCAAATGGCATAGTGGAACGATTTTATAGTACGCTATTGGAACATTTACGAATCTTAATCGAAGAAAGAAACGAACCAATTACTGATCTAATAAAATACGCTATAATCGGATATAATAACAGCATTCATTTTACAACAAAACATACACCATTCGAATTATTATTTGGACACACAGCGATCCTAGATCCCTTTGATTTACATTACGAATCCGAGCTTTACGAGCATTATACCGAAATACATAAAGAACGCATGAAAAAATTATATAACGCAATTAAAGAGTTCAAAAAGAAAATATACAGTAGAAGCCGCTTATTGTGATCAATTTGGAACAAACCCTTTTTGATAACATTAACCGAATGATAACAGTAAGCGGAAGGTAAATATAAATGTATTTTTCTATGCTGATGTAGTCAATAATAAATATGTATGTATGTAATCAAATTATTTAACGACTTACAAATAAAATTCAAGGGAAAAATTAACGATTAATCAACAATTTTTAATATTTTACCAAATTTGTTTATTTTTTATCATCGATACAATACGTAGGTACATTTATTTACACTTTACGATTTCATTCGAAAAACTGGTCGATCGTCGTTTGACGTTTATTTTTATTAATAAGATTTTGTATGTATATTTCAAAATCATAATATCTATCAAAATTACTTTCTCGGAATTGTACACCACGTCGGAGAATATTTAACGCTTCTTGCATCTGGCCATTAGTTGGCGGCTCTTCAGACATTTCCTCTTCTTCTTCTTCTCCTACTTCGGGTAATTCAGGATTACTTCCTTCGGACGATTGATCCACAACTTCCCGACAAATGTCTGATATAGTCATTGTGGCAGCTGTTTGAACATCATTGTCGATATCCACCCAATCGGAAAATTCGCTTTTGGACAGACCTTGAACTACAAAAAAATTAAAAAATATTAGTTAGATGTACAAAACAAGTTCTTTTTTCATACCTTCTAAAATGTCAGCGCACGTTTCATGGAGATCAGGTTCTTCATCACCAGTTTTGGAAAAACCTCCTTTTCGAAAACAGTTTCGGATCGTTTCTGGTTGAACTTGCCTCCATGACTTCACCAGCAAATGCAGCGCATCTAGAAGACTGATTTTTTTGCTATCGCATCTGCAGTAGGTGCATCTCGATTCTCATCAAGTTCTTGTATAATTTGGGCTCGAATTTGCCCTCGATAGTATTCTTTGAATGTTCGAACGATTCCTTGATCACATGGTTGTATCAATGCCGCAGTGTTCGCAGGTAAGAAAATAAGTTGGATGTTCGTCAAAACTGCATTCACTTTGTGCGCAGTACAATTGTCTACTAATAAGACGATTTGGCGTTTCAATTTTTTGTCCCACCTGAGTAACCACTCGCTGAACAAGACACTTGTCATCCAAGCATTCGCATTAGCAAAATACTCCACGGGCAAAGTTTTAACACCTTTAAAACACCGAGGATTCTTACTTTTTCCTATCACTAGAAGTTCTTCCTTTTCACCTTCCATATTAACAGAACATAACACTGTTACTCGTTCTTTCGAAGATAAGCAACCTCTTACTTTATCGTTTTTGAACAAATAAGTATGATTAGGCATCGCACGAAAGTAGAGTCCTGTTTCATCTGCATTGTAGATGTCCCGAGGCGGATATTTTGCAATAATTTCTGGCCATTCCGAACGCATCCAGTCAGCGGCTGCTAACGAATCAGCACTTTTTCTTCACCGTGCAGAGGTCTATAAACGATGTTTTCTCGCTTTTTCCACCGATTGAACCATCTGTCTGTTGCAATGAAATTTTCTTTCCCCATAGTTTTGGCTATATCTTCTGCTTTTTGACGCATGATAGGACCATTCACAGAGGCATTTTTTCGCGAACATTTGTAAACCAAATTTTTAAAGCTGATTCAACTTGATTATCCTTTCCAGATCTTTCCCTTTTTCGTTTTATGTTTTCATTCGAACGCGCACACGTTTCTATTTCTGTACGATTTTTTTAAATTTTACACAACAGCGGTTGCGAAATTTTTAATTGTACCGCAGCATTCCTTTGACTCATTTTCGGAAGTTTATCGAAGTTATCGAGAATTTGTCGTTTTTCTTCGTTCGATAGATCGCGACGTTTTTTATTCACTTCTGCCATGACCACGGTGGTTTATGCGAAATTTCAATAATTTACCCGTACACAAGACTGTAGAACGTGAGATTCGTAGAAGAGTATAGGAGAAACTGAATATCATTTAAACGAACGGACCTTTTATACATAAAGTACATAAAAAAAAAAAAGATGACCTCTTCATAATATAGAAATAACAATTCGTTAGATTGTAATATGCGATATGAGAGTTTTAATTGAAATCGGCGAGAAAAAGCGGCTCGTTCAAAGGAGTTGCGCTGCAGACACCGTCGCCTGAAGAAACTTTCCGACAAAGGATACTATTCATAACTAATAACATTAAGCGGCTTTTGATTATAATATGCGGCTTTCTTTCAATGAGTTTTAAATAGAGTGATTTGGGACCAACGGTTTTCGATAACAATAACCGTTTGATAGCATTAACCGTGATTATAATAAGCGGTTTCTACTGTAATAGACAAGAGAAACAAAAATTTACCAAACTTTCCATTTAAAATAGGCCAGCATGTCTATTTAAAACAAAAGAAAAGGAGTAAACTGGCAAATAAATATACCGGACCATGTGAATTAATCGAAATACGTCCCAACCATACCTGTATTTTAAAAAATATTAAAACTCAATCCGAAATATTAGTACATACAAATAGACTAAAACAACCAACTGTTGTAGGTGTTACATCCATCTCGGATTAGCAGAAAAGGCAGAAGTAAAAATCACAGAAATCCGTAATAACCCAGGAATACTACCGTATAAATTAGGCTCAGCAAGGATAAAGACCAACACGTGGACATTAATCAAAAATATAGATCTAAAGGAAATAATAGATGAATACGAATCACTACGCGACGTAGCTACCAAACTAAATAAATCATTCCATAAAGAAAACGCAGAAAAATGGTACATCGTAGAAACGCATAATTATCAATACATCGTTACACATTTAAGGCAAGAAATCGATGGATTAATCGAACAAATCTTTCCGACACATCGAATTCAAAAACGAGGCATAATAAATGGATTAGGTTCTATAATCAAATTAGTTACTGGAAACATGGACCAGGAAGACGCCGAAAGGATCAATCAACAGCTTCATCGATTGCAAAAATCGCAGGAAAACAACGCAGCAGTGCTAAATGAACAAATATCATTAACAAAGAACGCAATTGCGACTTTTAATAATACAATAGCTAATTTGAAGCATAATCAACTCATACTGCAGAGCAGAATACTACAGATAGGTCAATTTATTACAGAATCACAAAAACACCAAAATACAAGGTACGATTTAATTCTTCTATCAATAGTATATTCCCAATTAACCATCAGTCTGGTTATAATAAGTAGAATATTATCCAATATCAGACCATCACTAGTATTTGTTAGATTGAATACAATGCATCCTTCTATTATCGAATCGCATCTGTTACTTCAAAATCTCTTATCAATAACCGATCATCAATTCACCCCTCCGATCAAAGTATCAATGGAAAACATATTGATACTGGAATCACTAATCAATATCAAAGCTTATCAATAAGATACAAATATTATATTCATTATTCACAAATATTATATTCCCTACCTGATGAAAATATTTAGGATTTTTATCACATATACTCACTCCCGATGAAAAGCGGAAATGTAACAAAAACCATAAATCCGTCAACTCATTATATGCTACATAATGAACAATATTATAGTAATTTAGACACAAATTGTAAAGAGATACAACCACATGAATTTCTATGTAATGCTATAGATTTATTACCCATAAATGAGAAGAGTCCATGTGAGATACAAATTGTAACATTAACAAATAATTATGAAAATTGCGAACAAATTCCGTCAATTTTAGATGAGATTAAGACACAAAAAATCGAAAATAATCATTGGATTATTATTTTCGTTAACCAAACTAAAATATCTATTTCTTGTGATAACAGTCAATATGTTAAACAAATAAAGAATACCAATATCGTATACATTCCACCAAATTGTATTGTAACAATTAATGGTATTATCATTAAGGATTCACACGAAACTAAATATAGTAAACATAATGCACTTAATTTAGAATATGATATTAAATTAAGCAATGATGATATTGTATTGGAGCCTTTAAGCCCCAAAACTGTAGAATTGTCAAAACTTAAGATATTGTAAATCGATTCAAAATTTTGCAAGAAAATATCAAAGACGAAACAAAGCTTGTTGGTAATACACCTAGTGTTTAGACAATAATTTTGTATTGTATATTTATAATAGCCTGTTTGTATATTATTGTAAAATTTATGAAAAACACAAAAATTGTAAATTTAAGCTGTCTAAAGAAAAAGTCTGATAATAATGTAAATCCACAAAATTTAACTGATTTACAGTGTAAATTTTGATCTTGTCGGGGAGGTGTTACGTTGTATGATATACATAAGTATTATCTAATGTCTACGTTTGCATCTTTTTCTTAAGGGGTATTATTCTCTAAAAGCGTATTTTGAAAGTGATTTTTAGAAATTAATTTTGCGAAAACTATCAAACCTACAGTGTCGGCATTTTTCACTCGTTTTAAAACATGTTTGAACTACCAATACAAATTTTTATGAAGGGCTTTATTGAAATTTATACAAGTTATGCGCTGTTATGTAGGTCGCGGCGTGAGACGTTCGTCCAATCGGATGTACGGATTGCGACAATGCTAATCGTTTGAAACTAAAAAACTAATCATTTTTGTAATCTATATGAGTGTAGTTATCGAACTAGAACTAAGTGGAAACAAATATTTTTATCGAAATGGCAGGTATTCAAAATCAAAGTTCAATTTTTTCGAAAAATTGTCAACCAAAACATCAGATTGGACCTGAAATATTCAAGCTATCAAAATAATCCTAGTTCCAACCACAAGTGAAGGTTCCTTCAATATGTGTGCCAAACCGCAAGTCAATCGGTCCAATAGTTCTTGAGAAAAACGTACGCCCGTCTTGAAAAATGTCGTTCCGAGAAAAACGCGTTCGAAGTTTGCCATACATGTAGCACTGATACGGCCAAACTTACGGTGGATAGCAACTAATTTGAGTAACTTACCCTTAATCAGCTGTACCGGGACCATAGCCACCACCTTCCTCAGCTTCAAAAGAAAAACCCAGACTATAATAAAATGCAAAAAAAAATCGAATTTTCGCAAGCTGGCATACCGGGTAAACAATGGACACAACGGTCGGGGGTATAAGTGACGCGCCGCAGTTCGAGCCTCTGTAACTATTAGAATTCTACATATTTCGAATTAATATTTTCGACGCACATTCTCAGAATCCCAGACTATAATAAAATGCAAAAAAAGAAAATCGAATTTTCGAATTTTCTGGAGAGTAATTCCCCTTAAGAGAAGATATCCATGTAAGAGTTAGTCGTTAGTCGGAAACGAAACGATTCCGTTGGGTAAAATAAAAAATTGTTTTAAAAAGCATTTTTGTTTTCAAAAAACGTAATTAGTATCACGAGTCATTGTATGTGTGTAATGAAGTTAAAATAAAAGAAGTGTATAACAGTAAAGTTGTGATATTTTCCTATATTTCAGAAGTGAGATAGACAGTTGCCTACAGTAAGTGTTTATATTCCTTATTATTAGACGATGGTGTATTTGAAGTCATAACATACGTGGTAAACACAGTAAACGTAAAAAGTAACAAAAAATTGGCTACCAGCCTCGCCTTTTTAGTGCCATCAGATTTGGTTCTGAAGACCCATCTAGTATCAATGGCTTTAGAGTTTTCTGACAGATCCACAAGGGTAAAAGTATTGAATTCTTTGAGAGATTTAACCTCATTTAGTATCGCCTTCTGCCATTCCTTCGATTTTATGGCATCCTCATATGTATCTGGATCTCCATTTTCCGAAGAGAGTAAGCAGTAAGCTATATATAGTTGATAATCATCATTTAGAGGGAACTTTAACAGGACGTTTTCCACAAATTCGATCACTATCGATCACTCTTTCGTCGCATACACCACCCTCATTATTATCTACCTCTTTTTCTTTGTTTTCAAGTCTTTCTTCTTTCAATCAAGGTATATTGTGATCTCTAATTAGTATTTGTACCTATAAATTTATAGTTTAACTCATCAGATGTTACATCACGTAAAATAATAATTTCATTTGATATGTAATTTATTTTCTTTGGGTAATTTTAAAGTCCATGATTTACAACCGAATACTTTTAATTTATTTAAATCATATTTCCCTAAATATAATTTGGCAGGAATTTTGCCTTCTAATGCTTTTGTGGGAGACCGATTTAACTGATAGACAGCAGTACAAACTGCTTCTCCCCAAAGGAATTTTGGTAAATCAGTAACAATAAACATTCATCGTACCTTGTCAAGTATTGTTCTATTTAACCTTTCTGAGACATCGTTTTGTTGGGGTGTGTATTTGCAAGTAAACTCTTGCTGTATACCATTATTTTTACAAAATCTTTTAAAACTCGTTGATGAGAATTCACCACCATTATCTGTTCTGATTCTACCAACTGATATATTGGATGCTTTTAATTTTTGTATGTGTGCAATCAGTTTGTCCTCCGCTTCAACTTTTATTTTTAAGAGATATATGCAACTAAAATAGGAAAAGTCATCTATGACTGTTAAATAATATTGTTCACCATTTATAGTTGGTATATTAGTTGGACCCCAAATATCACTATGTTGCAAGTTGCCAACACAATTTAAATGAGGTTTGGTTGAAGCTTTGAAAGGTAATCGGGTTGCCTTTCCTTTCTTACAAGAGTCACATATGGTTTCCATAAATGAAAGATTAATCAGTTGCAATCCTCTTCTGTTGATATGTCCTAACCGTAAATGCCATAGGTTATTTTGATTTGTATCATTTGTTACTAGCATTCCACTTATCGTAGTTGCATTAGTTCTAAATTCTACAAAATACAGTCCCTTACTAAATTTGCAAAGTATCGTTGTCCTATTTGCAACAATCTTTGCACCTTCTTTGGCAAAAGTTACTCTAAAACCAGATTTGTTAATTTTTTGGACGGATAACAAATTATGATAGGGATTTGATATTAACAATGCTTCAACTTTAATATTAAACTTTACGTTTGATTGCATGTATTCTACCTTTAGAACCTCTCTTTGGTTTGCTGTCATTACTTCTCCATTTGCTATTTTTATTTTTACAGGATAAATATCATTTACATTATACATATACTTCTTGACAGTTTCGCTAACTAAGTGTTCAGTGGCTCCTGAATCTAGAATAAATTTTATTGTAGAATTACTTTCATCTTTTGAAATGCTGTTATTGCTGTAAAAGATATTTCTTCCTCTCCTAACCTTAGAATTAATAGTTTTATCACTTTCCTTACGCTTTTCCTGATATTTTCTTCCTTTTCCATATCCACCCCTATAGTATTTCTTAGGTTTTGGACATCTTCCTATGAAATGATCTTTGCCACCGCAATTGAAACATTTTGGTCTTTCATTGCTCACAAATGAACATCCCTCATTCCCAAGTGGTATGTTTGGTTTGGCATTCTTCAGTTTCAACTCGGCATCTAATAATTTACTTTTTACAAACTCTAATGTAAGCGATGCTAATGAAGTTTCTAATACAGTTATCACTGTTTCATATTTCTCTGTTATGGTTAGTAACAAATGACATACCTTATCATCTTCATCCAAATTGGTACCTGTTGCTCCCAACTCCCTTATAAGACTATCAAATTTCATGAAATGATCCTGGAGATTTGTCTCTACACATTTCAATAACTGACGTCTTATGTACAATTTTGACAGGGTACTTTTTCTCTCAAATATATTCTTTAGGGCCTTTATCATTTATCATGTCAGATATATTGAACGATTATTGAACGTGCTTTTGCATCCTTAGTATTATAAATTTCCTTTTCCTTCGTTGACATAGCTTCTACTCCATTTCATGTTAGTGAGATTACCACTACCTTTACTACTACATCGTTCATCTCTCATTGTTTTCGGCCTTTTTCATCCAAAATACAGCTAACTCTGAACATCCAATTAGAGAAATTTGCATCGGTCATTACCGGTAAATTGGAATTATTTACGTTACTTGTCGCCATCTTTATAAAGGTTACGTAATCACTAACACGTAGTTTAAACACAGTATAAACTTTTTTGCGTTTACTCTACACTCACGGTACTTCTGGGCCCATAACCTGTTAGAAATAGAATATCGTAATTAATTACTCTTGGTTTAATTGCGATAATTCGTTTAATTCACTACTACAGCGTTTATAAGTACAGCATGAGTGTTTATATCCTTTCTCACTACTTGCTACTGCTGAACTTCTTCTAGCGCCACACACGGTAACTAGTGTAACTAATTTGTACAGTAACGTACATTATAAATGTTCTAATAATATTTCTAATAATATTTATAGAAATCGGGGTTCGTTTGATAAAAATAATAAATATCACAGTTACGACACGCGAAAAAGGGGGTGATATAAGAGTCCGTAAACCGGTTCATTCCTATTAAAAAGTCCCTAATTAGTGTACGATGTCGATTGTTTAATGATTTACCAAATGCAATAAAATGCTCGGTTACGATGAATACGTTCAAGCGCGAGATGAAAAAACTTTTGTTGGTTGGAGTGTTTTACAGCATCGGGGAGTCTGAGGAACACATTAAAAAATCAAATTAATCGTATGTAGCTATGTACGTGTTCTACATGTTCCTATTTTATGCCATATATACATACATATATGTATCTCTCTTTTATTGTAATATGACTTGTCCAATTCTTGTTTACCAAGGCTGACTAGATGAATATAAAGAAAGAAAAAGAATGTCCAAAATCGCCACCGGAAAGTCAAAAATGTAGAAGGTTGGGTCACATGAAAGCAAATTATGCCCTTAATAAAGGGAAAAAGCGGATCAGTCAAAATCCATACGTTATGAATGCTTTTATTAACGGACGGAAGGCATGTTGTCTAGTAGACACTGCTAGCACGACTACATTGTTACAATTATCAGTAATAAATAAAATTCTTTCTGGTTTTAGTATAACAAAAACTATAGCCTATTAAGGTAGTTCTTCCATGAAACCACTTTTCGACAGTTTTTCATGAAATTTTGCATACTGATAAAGAATAATTCGTAAAATATATTTGTTTTGTACGAAATCGATTGATCGCACAGTTTTGGAGAAAGGGTTTTTATTAATTTCAGCTACTCTGCACAGCTTCCCTATACCAGCATCGAATTTCACGTGCATTTCTCTCGATAAGTTGTCATTACTCGAAAGCAGGTCGAGAGTTTTGCACCAAAAACTAAATTAGTGTTAAGGGACATGTGAACTATCTTTTGAGTATTTAAGATATTCACTTTACCGTCTCTTTACAATTCTATTGACAGAGAAAGTGAACTGAATTTTGACGTGCACGGCTCGCATCACAACGTTGCAACTGAGGTTTCAGTTGAATTTCATAGCGGGACTGTGCAATTCGTCGACCAAAAATGAATGTCGAATTAAATTTGAAATTCTATGAAATCTGTAGGAGTTGCGCCTCCAACAGAAAGCAACGACATTACTTGAACAAGCGTTAGAAATACTCTATATTCAAGAAATTTGCTATATAAGATGAGACGTTGTCAGGTTGCTCGCGCTGCCTATACCGCTTACATTGGAAGAGTGTACAGTCCCAGCAGAAATTTTTGCTCATTAGATGTACGCTTCTTATATATATATAGTAACCATACAATCTTGAGCCATGAATAGTAATATGAATGTACAATCCTGAGCCAGCTTCGCCTGGGCCATATATATGGCGCAGGATTGTTTAACGTGTTAGAACGCCTCCAAGTGACGTCAATGTATGTCTGGTAAAGTATCGAAATGGTTCAGTTTTGATAGAAATATCAAAAAAGTAGTAGATCGCTTTTCTTGTTTGGCGGCGCTGGTCTCGGATATTTGTATATGTATCGTATATCCTTCGGCAATGTCCTACGCACAACCCTGAACCAGATTATTTAGCAACACTGTACGCCAATAGATTTGTATTTACATTAGTTTCGTATTAGATTAGGGCTAGACTTTTGTTTGTAACGGTGAAAAATATCTTGAACAAAATATATTTTTAATTTAGGACTAAGAAACGAAGTAGAATGTTCTGATTACCTAAATACCCATCTACTTAAAGTAATTGTATATAGATAGACAATAGAAAATATGCCATTACATTCGATAAGTAACGGCTTCCAAATGAAATACATACATATCTGAAGTTGAACTTGGCCGTTATAAAATATCAAAATTTTGTTAAAATTTAATTTTGAAAGTAACTTCCACTATGTAATTTCAATTAAGGATGGAAGTTTAAGTCATAGTAATTCTCTATTGCTGCTTACTTAAATTTGCATCTCAACCAGAAGTTACTGCATGAATTTAATATTGTACATAGCTAGTAAAAGAATGCAATTGAGGTTGTATTAACCTATATAAATACTTATTCTGGTTGATATAATTATAATATATAGCAAACAGTTTAAGCAAAACCGATTCATAAACTATCCTCTTACAAGAAAATATTGGTAAGTGTGTCTCGCCGATTTGAATGAAACTTTGTGGGTTTATAGACCGATGTAGTGTAAAAACAACAGTAATTTTCTTAGCTGCCCAATCTCGCATTAGCGAGGGTGCTCTAAACTTAACACTACCCTTCGCTGGTAGACTGAGTATCTCAGAAGCTATATGAGAAATCAGAAAAAGTTAAGGGAAGGTTCAAACTGTTTTACATGCTCTTAACAATGATAAACATTTTCCCTATAATAAGATGGTGAGGGGTAACCTCCATAATCATATGCATGTATATTTGTTATAGGGAAAATATTCACATTATCGTTACAAGCATATACGAGGGATAAGCTGAAATTATTGAGAATAAAGAACACGGTTAATATTTTCTAGGATTTTATTTTAAATATGCTCAAAGTAATTCCCTTCAGCAATGATACATTTGATCATTATATCTTTCTACTGTTTAAAAGCTCCCACCGAATATTATTTCGGAATACCTTCAAAATAAGCGTGAACTGCGGTATCAATCTCTTCTTTAGACGAAAACCTTCTACCTCGCAAATTTTGTTTAAGTTAAAAAATATTGCCAAAACTGACACATTGCTAAATCAGGTGAATTCGGCGGATGTTCTATTACTTTTATATTCTTTTCAGCCAAAAACTGCAGCGTTGTCATGGTGGAACATAATGCTCTGGTCTGAAATTCTATTGAACACTTCAGGCAACCATTGTTCAGTATACCACTTAGCTGTAACTGTGTTTTGTCCATCTAACTTAATTGCATTTACTAAGCCCGTACTTCTGAAGAATACCGCATAAATGACCTTTCTCATAGCTCGCTGCTTCTTAGTCATTGTAGGAGTTTCCCCATCTTTATGTATCCATACATAACTCTCTTGGGAGGTAAGAAGGTCGAAAAGGGAAATATAAGTTTCGCCACCTGTCACTACTTTAGAAAAATTTGGTTCGCGCCATTATTTAATAAATTTAAAGTTTCATGGCGAATTCTCACGCTCTGATTTTTGGAAGTCAGAAAGGTAATGTGACACAAAACAACTTAACGCTTTTTTAAATGCAGGTGATCGTGTATGATTGTTTTAATACCTGAGGATCCAATTTTCAGTTTACGTACTATTACCGCATAAGTGGCTTTATTGTCTTCTTCAATTATTTTTTTAACAGCAGCACGCCCTGCTCCTTTTTGATGCTGAACAGAATTCCATTCGCGTTAAAATTCCTTATACCATCGGTAAATTGTAGTCAAGGAAGGTGCTTGTTCACTAAAAACTGAATCTAAACTCTCTTTGCACTCATAGGCGCTTAAACCTCTTTTAAAATCATAGTAAATTATGATTCGAAAGTGCTCTCTGGCTAATTCCATTTTATTTTACTTTTCAAAAATAAGTAGCTGAGAGTTGTAACGAACGTAATTTCAACAACTGAACATCAAATGATAGATAAAAAGTTGCTCTAAGTAAACACTGAGATTGTTTTTCACAGTCTACTAGATTTTCTTATTCTCAATAAATTCATCTTCTCAACTGCCTTTTTTTTATTTGAGCGCAGTATCAAATCTACTTTGATTTAACGGAAAATTAGCCTAGCGATTCTCGAAGAAATTGATTGACAGTTTTTGTTGCACAGTAGTTTGAATTTGTTCCATAGCGGTTCTCTTTGCATTCGCGAAAAATATTTGAGACTAGTGATGGGAAAACCCGTTCTTTTAAAAGAACAGTTCCAACCGTCCTCGTTATTTTGAAGTAACGGTTCCAATATAACAGGTCATCGTTGTTTCGTACTCGACAGTTCTATTTGATAACGCATCATAAAATCAATAAAATATGTCATGCGTACATCGCCTTTGGCGGCCTTTGCTTGATTTGATATATAGTTTGTTTTTCCCCGACGTTATACTTTCCCATTACTAGTTCTAACATCTTGCTGATTCCCCGAGTTATATGATTGTGTATTGATGATGTAACTGTATCCTACGTACATTAAGTTTTTCGTTAGAAGTTCCTATACAGTTTTCTTTTCTCACGATTCAACGCTAGTTTACACACATCGTGTAAAATAAATATAACAAAAACATTTAAGTCCGTTTTCATTGTAGACACATCCGTTTGCTACAATCCGTAGCTGATCCATCGAACAACAGTTTTATAGTAAGGAAATAGGAACAATCATCAAGTAATCACAATTCATTCATTCGGAAGTTTCCCACGCAAAATAATCATCGTGGAGAAATAGTCGATGATGTGTAATTTCTTCTTCAACCGCGTACACTGGAGACTGTCCGAAAGGAACCGTACTTTGCCCAGCGAGATAACAGTTCCAACCGTTCTCGATCGAGAACGGTTCTAAAATAACAGATGGTTCAATAATGACCCATCACTATTTGAGACAGTCATGGTCGACAGAACAGACAAAAATAATTGTAAATTTCTAAAAATTATATTAACCTTCCTATACTCACGCATACGGTCTGTGAGACCGACTTATATGGTATAGGATGCGTCTTTCATTTTGACGTGAGTAGAGGAAGGTTAAACAATGCTGCTGTCCACGCTGCTGCAGAGGAGATTAGCAGAAGTAACAAAAGACACGGTGGAGCAATATTAGAACGGATTTAAACAAGGAAAGTCAACGATAGATGCAATACACACAATAAAACAACTAATGAAAAAGGCTCAGCATTACAAAATAGAAATAAAATTGCTTTTCATAGATTTCCAGCAAGCTTTCGACCGCATTACTAGAAATGAAATAAAAAAAAAGCGCTAAAGGAGCTGGATATAGGCGCAATATTGAGGACGCTAATAATGATGACAATGGAAAGAATAACAGCGAGTGAACGTGAAGCAGAAATTAAAGAGAAGATAATCACAACAAACAGAAATTTCTACGCAAATAAAAAGCTAGTAAAAAAGTAACACATTAAGAAAAGATCTATAAAACAACAATTAGACCAATTATGCCACGGAAACGCTGTGCATGACAAAGAAACATGAGGAGGACCTAAGAATAGTGGAGAGAAAAGTAATGACAACTATCCTGGCACCAATCAGACTAAATGAGAATGAATACAGAAGGACGAACGAGGAATTGGCACAAGAAATAGGAATGGATGTAGCAAGAAAAATTAAGCAATCAAGAGCAAGGTGGCTCGGACATGTATGGAGAGCGGATCCAGGAGCTGTAATTTATGATGTGACAGAGTAGAAGCCGGGATGCAGAACAAGGAGAGGAGGACCGAAGAATACCTGTCTGAAGGAAGTGGAACAGGATAGAAGAAGGACCGGAGACATCAATTGGAAACAAAAAACGAAAAGCAGAAAATTATGGAAGAAATTACGTGAAAGAATATAATCAGAAGAAGGAGGTGACCTCCCAAATTGTAATGGTCTAGAGATCCGAATAGGAGGTTCAACCCCTTCGGGGGTGTATAGCCACAATAATAATAATAATAATCTCAAACAATATGAAATATTATTGTATTCCTCTATTACTTTAGTCTTCGAGATTACATAGCATTGTTCTATTCATTGTCTTACCTCTCTTTGTGTTTTATTAAATATATAATGTACAGTCGAGTCTCGTTTATCTTGAGACTCATGTATTTTGAGTTTCTTTATCTTAACTTGGGAGTCTCGTTTTTTAAGTTCCACGCTCCCCTCCATGTTCCAAAATTTCACTGTCACGCTAGAATCTAGAGTGAGCTTGGAAGAAATGGGATGGGTGGAAGTGACGCAATTCCAGTTGGCATGGCAACGGTGGCGGTAGTGGGGACCCCTGCCGACTTAGATAAACGGAACTCGTTCGTTTCGGAGAATTGAAGATAAACGAGACTGGACTGTACTACTAATAATTACATTACTAAAGTGGAAATATTTTCTATTTTAAACAAAAATACCATATACCAAAAGATGAAAGAACTTAGATTTATTTTGTCTAAGTAAAAAAAAATACATAATTGAAACAAATAAGGAATGATTTATATTGAAATACACCATTCGTATGCATTTCTAAACATTTTCTCCCAGGGACTCTTTTGAAAATTGTGCCACTCCTGTGGCATATAGGGCCATTGGAAAGGTTGAACACATCGTTCGGGATGAGGCATCATAGCTAAATGCCGCCCATCTATCGAGCAGACTCCAGCAAGTCCTTCTATGCTACCATTAGGATTCATTGGATACGTTTCAGTTGGCGTACCGTTATCATCCACATACCTCAAACAAACACATCTGTTTTTAATAAGTTCTTTGTATACTTTATCGTCTTTGAATACGAATCTCCCTTCTCCATGTGCTATCCAAACGCCAAATACCGATTCTTCCATACCTTTTAGCATAATTGCTTGCGATTTAATAATTTTGACGGTACTCCAACGACATTCGTATCTTTCTGATTTGTTATGTTCTAACATTAAATCTGGTTTACTTTGTGGATTATTTAAATGGCCCACCCAACCTATTAATGCCATCAATTGACAACCATTACATACACCTAAACTGAAAGTGTCCGCTCTTGATAAAAACCTTTTAAACTGATGTCGAATTTGTTCGTTAAATAAAATGCCGGCTGCCCATCCTTTAGCAGAGCCTAAAACATCTGAAAGAAAAATCATTACTACAGCAATAAAATTAAAATATGTTTACGCACTATGAAACGAATGAACATAAATGTTTTATTATTATCCTTCCTATACTCACGTCAAAATGAAAGACGTATACTATACTATATAAATCGGTCTCACACACCGTATGCGTGAGTATAGGAAGGTTATTTATACAAACAAACCGATAATTTAAGTTGAATGATAAACCAGCCTTCAATCCTTAAATGCATAATTTTGCGCAGAGTATGTATACGGAAACTTGCCAAATATGAACCTCAAAATCATAATAAAATAGTACATGTTTATTTAGAAAAAACTTATTTGTTACAATATGGCCACATTATGCTAATCAGCACAAGTATTAATTAGTATGAAAACTACGGAAACAGTTTTTGTTTTTGTTAAGACACAAAGCAACTTCGCACTTTTCACACTTTATGTGTGTAAAACCAGTACAATGAGGATATTTACACCGCATTTTATTATTTTCTAGGATATGTCAATGATTAAGCTGGTCTCGCCTAACTTGTTTGGGAGGAACATACTGAGCTGGACCTTTTCTTTTTCTCTTGAATTACAACTTCAAGAGTGCTATGTCTACCTCTTTTTGAAGTTTTTGCTTCCATCCTACATAAACAGTAAGCAAGCTCTGTCCGAAATTCGCCGTGCGACATGGTATTCGTGACAGACATTCCTATCCCGACTAATCCTTTTTTATATAGTATTCAAGAATTTGCCACTGCGAGGTCTACGAGATGGTAAAGATTCTTATAATAATATAATAATATTCTTTTATTGTCATTGACCTTACATTAGGTATAGACATTGTCAAAGTATAATACAAAACGTAACACACAGTATAAGACACAACAACAATCTCTTGAAATAAAACACTAATACAGTCCTAAAATATAATAGCCAGTATTACTCATAATCAAAGTAGTCCTGAAGCGAATAAAAGGCTTTCTCTAACAGGAAAACGTTAAGTACTTTTCTGAATCTTTTGGCTCAATATTTCTCACCTTGCACGTAAAGTATTAAAAATCTTGGCAAATGAATAGCCCGAAGATTTTTCAAATATACTAGAGGTATGGTGTTTCAATCGGATGATGTTAGTCGATCTTGTAATGTAATTGTGTTTTAGTAGTTCGTAATTATATATATTTGTTTTAACGTACAGAGCTGCTTTATATATATATATAAATACATGGAAAGGTTAGAATCTTATAACTCTGAAACAAGTCCTACATACCATTTTCTACTTTTCAAACAAATCCTATACCTTCCGATGTGGCTATCCATTAGATCCACTCCTCCCATTTGTGGATTATATTCTTGAATCACAAACAGACATTATACTTTAATCCTTCGTTTAGATTTTATATCGAAACGCTTTGGTTTACCTACTGGATGTGTTCCTACAAAAGTGGAAAGCATAATGACGCATTTGTTACCTTTCCATCTTTCAAATCTTTCTCCATAGGTAGCTTACAGTGTCTTGTGAGTATATTTCTCTTTTTGCTTGATGCACCATAGGTGGCAAACTTGTATGATAATTATCATGGTAGAAACGATAATTTTTATGCTCCGATATAATTCGCGAAAGGCGACGAACAATATTAGAAGTTGGTCCAAGATCAAGTTTATTTACTGTACGACCTTGCACATTCTCTTGCCCAGTGTAAATTTTAAATTTATATCTAAAACCGGAGACAGCAGTACAAAGTACCATTTGAATCTCCATTTATGTGGTTTTTTGGGTAAATATTGCTGCTCAGGTAGTGGACAATTTTTGTGGAGCATATTTGCTCATCTATGGTACGATGTTGTTCAAGACGCACAGTAGAAAAGTTATTGTTGAGTACTTTAATTACAGCTCGTATTTTATAAAGGCTATCATGTTCGGGTTTAGAATGAGGAATCAATGTACTATTGTCATTGAAATGTATATGCTGTCGAATATTTTCAAATTTGTTCACTGACATAGAACTACTGACAGGCTCGAAACGAAGTAAGTCGCTTCAATAGCATCTGACATTGGGCATATGGACCAAAGATGTAAACAAAGTAAAACCAATAAACTGTCCGAAATCAACAGATGTAAAGGTATCATTTCTTTCTGGTGTCTTCTGAACAGCATAGATATTAGTTTGAATTGTTATTTCATCAATTAATTTTTCGGTAAAAAGGTAACTAAAGAATTGATAAGATGTTTCTAATTTCATAAAATTTTCATTCAGGTCTGTACCCCACGAAATCCCATTTGTTGTTCATTTAGGGAAAGGCATTTTTTTCCAAAGTATTTTTTACACAGTTGCGGTTTTGTATATCTATTCTCTGCTCTCAAATCAGAAGAGGAGAATTGCATCTTTTCGTTTTTTCCATAGATTTTCACTTTGAGCCCCTGTATCTGATTCTAGTTCGTTATTTTCATCCGCTAGAAATGACTATCTGAATCTAAGAAATCAGCCCCATCTTCACTATCCAAACCATCAAAAGTTTTCCAGTATTCCTTCAAGTCTGTTTCGGATAAATACTCTCCGCGATTCATTCTACAAGAAATACTAGTAATGCATGTATTCTCCGTAAGTGCATAATAATAATAGCCAAATAGCAGCACAATAGTTTTTCATTCTTTTTGTATATCAGATATTAGTTTTCAATATACAACATACAATCGTAAAAAAATAGTCAAATAAACATCTTACATGATATCAACTGATTTTCTTTGGATCTCTTTATCACAATATATATTTCCTTTGCGCACACAAACTTTAATCAAAAATAGATAACCTTAAAGCATAAACATCAACTGCTATATTAATTTCAAACTATACACTACCGTCTTCTATGACAAAACAGTTACATATATATATACTTACGAGTATGTTACTGAACAGCATATGCATAGATCAACTTTAGTTTATTAAACGTTTTGTGTTTAATAATTAACCTATGTTGCTAGCACTACTATGCATTTAAGGGTTAAAATGGACCTACGTATACTCTAATGCGCAAAAGAAAGATGCATCTTGATATGTTCTAGATGACATTATGACACATTATCTATAGAACGAAACTATAGTATGTTCCTGTAACAACGTTCTGTAATTT
The DNA here is from genome assembly GCA_038088585.1 of Chrysina gloriosa. Lineage (NCBI taxonomy): Eukaryota > Metazoa > Arthropoda > Insecta > Coleoptera > Scarabaeidae > Chrysina > Chrysina gloriosa. Next base: position 38,449,366 of record CM076090.1, on the reverse strand, counting down.
CTGTTGTAAAATTTTGTGTGTTATAATATTTTATTATTATTTATCATTATTATTTTTCTTTTTGTTTTTGTTATTCTATCCTGCGATGCATAAGGAGGCTGTTTGCAAAGAAGACTGACACCACAATATCATGTCAAGATAAAAGAGAATGTGAATTTGAAGGGACCTTACTTCGGTTTCTGCAGAACTGTAACTGAAGTTGCAGAACATATGATATTAGTCTGTTTTTCTCATGGTTGAAATGCGTATATAATTAATTAATAATAATTCACAAAGAATACATCGCAATGATTTCAAAGGATGAACTACTAATTAACGCATAACATGTAATAATAGCAATGGTAGTCTAATAAAACAATTACTTGAGTTAGCTCAATGTAAACAAACGCAGAAACAAAGAGGAAAGTATAAAACAATAAATGAATATGAATTTTTCAATGTTTTGTACATTCAAATGTATGTTTACTTAAATAAAAATAAATAAGTACATTAGGCACTACGTACCTGCATAACTAAATCCACCCGGGAAAATAACACCTCTGAAATCATCTAATGTGGCAGTTCCATTTAATAAATCCTGCATTGTTACATCCCAAACCCGAAAACCAACTCTTATTAAAGCTGCCGCCATTTCACGGTCGCCATTGGTTCCTTCCTCTCTAAGTACTGCTACTTTAATCCCCGCATCCTTGGTGCTTCTTGTTAAGTCTGGATCAAAACTCAATCTATACTTTGGTCCAGTTCGCGTTGCCAAAGATTGATATTCCGAATCTGCGCATTCTCTAATAGTTTGCCGCAATTCCAAATGGTAACTGGTATCTTCCCACATTTTCATTAATGGTAAAACTGTGCTTTCAATGCACGAATTATTTACGGTGATTGCTATTTTGGCCTGCATTCCAAAACCTACGCTCTTTCCTATTTTATATACCGCAACATGATGTTTTTCGAAAACCGATAAGCAGTGTTTAACGTCGCTATCCATTACTTCTAATATCCAACCTATTTCTTCACAAAAGAGAATTGGAAAAGCTTTCCCCGATTTATGCGACATGTGAACTTCTATTCCACTCATACCACCGAAACACATTTCCAACAAGCAAGTGATTAATCCTCCGTCACTAATATCATGACCGGACAATATTGCACCGTCTTTAATTAATTCTTGAGTTGCGTTAAAAGCATTTTTAAATCTTCTGCACTAGTCACATCCGGCACATCATTTCCTAGTTGTTTATAGCACTGTGCTAACGCACTACCTCCTAGCCTACTATTATCATTAGAAAGATCAACGAAAAGCAGTGTAGCAGTTTTGCCCATTGCTGGAGCTTTCAAGTCGGGAGTAACCACCTTTCTCACATCTGGACACGGAGCATAAGTGGAAATAACTAAGGTACCTGGTGCCTTTACACACTTATTCCCAACTCTGGCTGCCATACTTAGGGAATCTTTTCCACCATCTATCGCTACGCCCAATTGAGACATTAAATCTGTCATTGCTACACAGGCATCATATAACGCAGCTCCTTCACCTGGCAACTTTGCGGCCCACATCCAGTTCCCACTACATTTTACATCTCTAAGATCCGTAATATTCGCAAAAACTAAATTACTCAAAGCTTCAGCTACTGTCATCCTAGCACCAACTGTATCATTAACCAGCCCTTTAATAGGTTGTTCTCCTATTGATGATGCAATACCTTCCTAAAATTAAGATAAAAAAGATACAATCTTCGTGAAGCTTTTAATTTTAATAATAATAATAATAATAATACTTTATTAAGCGCCCAACAGGAACTCCAAGACGGACGCATCAACAAAAAGAGAAAATTGTACATGAAATGCCAAAACACAATATGCAGTACTAAGGTTTTACATATATATATATATAGAAAAATATATAGCCATAGTAAAATATATGCATACATATAACAAAGCAAAAAAATAAAAATACAAGTGCTTACAAATCCACACGTTATAGAACTACAGACGAGTATCGAGCATAATATCACTAAAGAATCCGTTTGCTGATATGATAAATTGGGCTTCTGATAATTATGTTTGTTCTACACTTCGGAAGCTGGAAAGTTGTACAATGCCTGGATCCCGCCAGTGGCACATGAGAGTTAACCATGTGAAGTATACAGGAGCAGCCTATTTTATTGTGTAATTGCTAAGAAAATTGGCTGCACATTTTTCTCGCCGAGCTCTTAAAGAATCAACTCCACGATCCAGAAGAAACCCACCATGATTTATTCCGCGTAAGGGATACACCCCATCGCGCTTGTAGGTCAGAAACTTCAGAAATTTCTTTGGATAGATTCGACTTGAAGCTCGTAAGAAGTATACACAAGATGCCAGATAACAGACGCATATTCAAGTTTGCTACGTACAAGTGCAAAAAATAGGTTCTTCCTGACATCAAGATTACTAAAATATTTACTTGCCCGCATAAGAAATCCCAATGTTCTGCTGGAAGACTGGCACAAGCTCATCACATGACTAGTGAAAGTTAATTTTGCGTCAAAAACAACACCTTTTTCCAACATTCAATTTAATTCTGTTTCTCTTACACCAACTATGTATTATATAAAGATTCTCTTGCAGGTGGTTAGCGTCAGCTACGCCATTTATACGCGAAAATATCTTTAGATCATCAGCGTACGCCAGCCCAGAGCACGTTAAAGCATTTAGGAGATCATTTACAAATAGTAGGAATAGTAAAGGCCCCAGGTTCGAACCCTGGGGAACACCAGCAGAAGAGACAAATTCATATGATCTAAATCCATTATAGAAAACACAGCTGGGTCTATTAGATAAATAAGACTTCAGTAAAGAAATTAAATCGGCACTAAAACCAAATTGGTCTAATTTTAGAAGTAAAATGTTGTGGTCAACTGAATCAAATGCACACGCAAAATCCGGGTAAATTATGTTCATTTGATCACCAGAATCCAGTGTTGTACAAATATCCTGAGTTACACAAAGCAAATTAGTAAGAGTAGACCTCCCACGCATGAAACCATGTTGAACCGCTGAAATTTGCTGACTAACATGTATATAAATATATTTGTACACAATGTGCTCTAAACCTTTGGAGAAATTTGAAAGAATTGATATGGGTCTGTAGTTGTTTAAATTAGAATTATCGCCTTTAGGTTAGGGTTTTAGTTAAACAATATATTCAGCGGACGCACTAACACCATGCGACAGTCCTTAATTAGAAATGAAGGAATTTGATCATCACCCGCTGTTGAAGTAGATTTAAGCTGAATTATAGGATAGGCTCACCTCAGGCAATTCCTCATCGCTACTCGGCGGCAAATATATACCCGAAAAAACATCTGCAAATCTATTAACGATCTCAACAAGGTTATCTAGAACACTATCGCCGTTATTCATAACAGAAGGTAGTCTGGTAGTGCGTTCTCTGTGATGTACGTATTGCCAAAGGAAACGTGGATTATTCTTTAAACTTTGTTCGGCTAATTGTAAATAATTTTTGTAAGCTTCAACAATTGAGGTTTTAGTTAAAGACCTAAGCCTACCAAACTCAAAATAGAAGCACTGGCGTCCCATAGACTTCCATTTACAATGATAGAAACTCTTGAGCTTGAGGAAATGAATAATTTTGCCAGTAAACCAGGGAGGAAAGGTGCAATGGTTTCTCCTGCTAGAAAAAATTGGAACAGAGTGGTCCAAGATGGTATACAGTTGGGAATAAAATAAATCCACACACTCATCAATATCATCAACCAACTCCAAATCCTCCCAGTCCGTCATAACCAATTCCTCGTACAATCTAACGTAGTTTGCTCTGCGAAAATTGTACGGTTCATCAATATTGGAGGGAAACCGTGAAACTCTAATCGAAGTGGGAACATGTACCGTTATAGATAAAGAAGGACGAAACACGTCCTCAGGTACCACCGGCGAAGACTCACGCTCAACATTTATTTCAGGAGAGATATTGGAAAAAACAAGATCGAGTAATCTGCCGCGATTATTGACAATTGAGTTAAATTGACTTAAATTTAAAGTCGCTGCAAAATTATGGATGGCTGCTGCTTTTGAATCGGTTCCATATGAATTAAAGTAATTAGGTATGTGAAGGTCTCCGACGAAAGGATGATCAAGTAGTATTACACTTAATGCGTCGAGAATCAAGCTTAAGTCATTGGAAAGTACAGAAGCAGGCACATAAATTGCAACAACATAAAAGATATATTCGCCCACAACGCATCTGCATACAATCGTATCAACTAAAGGAACTAAACTATGAAGATCATGTTTAATAAATTCATGGCTAATATCTGACCGCAACGCCACCCCCAGAGGAAAGATTGACCAGGCCAAATTTCCTATCAAAACGATAAACAGAAAACAAACCAGGAAAAATTTCGTTATTTGCTATCGATGAGTTCAACCAAGTTTCAGTAAAAATAATGATGTCAAAATCGGAGTTTAAGATCACAGTGTAGGCAGCATGTGTTTTAGTGCGAAGGCCACGAGTGTTTTGATAATAAAAAGACAATGGAGATAATGTGGGACTGTCAGGCGCATTTAGTTTTCCGCACCAGGTCTAACAATAGTGTAAACTCCTGAAATATATTTGATTTTCAGATTAGCTCCGCCATTTTGTATGCGTTGCTGCATATCCGATCGAACGCGACGATATAACTCAGACTGTGTCGGAGTTTTATCACGGGATAAAGCAATATGTGACCAACGAGAATCTTTCAGTTTGCGACTATTCTGTAAAGCTGATATCAAACTATTCTCACTTGATAGTTTAACCTTTATGGGTCTTTTGGAATTTGTTCGCGACGTATCAAGCTTTCCCAATCTTACCGGCGCAATCACCTCGTCACAAATGACAGAACATCCCTCACTAGTATGGTATCTAACTCCCTCCGATCCTCATAATATTAACAATATTAACAATATGCGACTTAATATACCGTTATGATGAGGTAGACTGATAACTGAATATTCCGAATCCGGAAATTAACACAAATTCGACATTTTGTGGACAAGTAGTCTTTAGCCATGGATGTTTGAAGATGTTTTCCTTAGTTGCCCAATCTTATTCTAAGGAGGTGTTTACTCAAAGTTTACCTAACTTTCGTTTTATTTTTCATTGCATAACTCGGCATTGGTTGAAACAAAAAACATAAAAATCATATATCGAAATATTCAGCTCCTCGAGCTCGACTATATACGTAAAAATATCATCGTGTTTCTATTTAAAACTATAATTTTGTCTTCACTTACCCTTCCACGTATGTGCTTGCACAAATACCGATTTCGTAGTGAGAGGCCTAAGAAATTAATTTTTTTACTCTTTTCGGAACTTTTAACATATATACATATATATATATATATATATATATATATATATATATGAGGGCGGTTCAATAAGTACCCGTGTTTGACGACAGAGGGCGCTCCTGAGGGAAGTCGGTGTTATCATCGTGTGCTGCCATCTATCAAACGACGGTAAAACAAATTTCAGACTGATTGATAGGTTAGTTTGCATTTGGCAGCCATTCCAGTTAGACGTGTTTCCTGATTTTCGCTAAGATAGAAAAGGAGGAGTATCGTTCGGTAATTCGCTTTTTGTTTTTGGATGGAAAAAAATGCGAGGAGATAAAAGCAAAGTTGGATGCTGTTTATGGGGACACTTCACCTTCTATGACCGCAGAAAAAGTCCACAACATGATTCTCGCTGATTGACGAACGAAAGTGCGTGAAGTAGCAGAGGCCGTAGGTGTGTCGACCGGAACTGCAATTAATATTTTACATGATAAGTTGGCGATGAAAACATTGTTGGCCGGATGGGTGCTGCGATTACTCACGGTGCACAACAAGCGGATGCGGCCATTAACTTCGAAGCAGTGTTTGGAGCAATTTAAGCGAGATCCGAAGGAGTTTTTGCGTCGAGTTGTCACCGTTAATAAAACCTGGATTCACCATTACACACCCGAAACTAAGCAACAATCAAAACAATGGATTTCTCCCGGTGAATCGGCTCCAAAGAAAGCGAACTGTCCCATCGACCGCAAAGGTCATGGCGACGATTTTTCTGGATATGAACGGCGTCATCCTCATGGATTTTTAGAAAAAGGAAGAACAATTACTGGACAATACTACAGTGACTTATGGGACCGCTTCGACAAAAAATTGAAGGAGTCACGGCCGCATTTGGCGAAAAAGAAGGTGCTGTTCCACCACGATAACGCACCAGCACATTCATCCAGAGTTGCTGCCGCACCCCCGTGATAAATATCCGATCTGGCTCTCTGCGATTTTTCTTGTTCCCTAACATGAAGAAATGGCTCGCGGGAAAAAAATTTAGCTCAAACGAGGAAGTCATCGCCGAGACAGAGGCGTATTTTGGGGAATGCCAAGAACGTTGGCAGAAGTGTATCTTTCTAAAAGGGGACTATGTTGAAAAATAAAAAGAATTTTTGAAAAAACGGTGTCTTCATTTCTAACACGGGTACTTATTGAACCGCCCTCGTATATATATATATGTTATATGTTATATGTAACTAACTACTACTAACAACTTATTCCTTTTTATGTAATCAATCATAGTTTAAGTGGTATTAGTTTATGTGAACAGGTAAAACAATGTGAATCCTCGAAAGCAAAGTAGGAATTCTTAGTTAAAGATTTCTTTGTTTCTTAAAAGTGCCCGGTTAGCATTAACGATATAATGCTCCACGTGTGGCGGATGGTAGCAAAGGATTTCCCCGAGAGAAGTAAGACAGCAAAAAATTAGGAAGCAGTGAGAAAGTCGTTGGCGTGCCACGAAAAGAGGAAGTTGTCGCTGTAAAAATATTAAAAATCGGCGAGCAAGTGACCACCGTGGGTACGTAATATACGAAATCGGCTTTGAAAATAAATAATTTTGTGAAAAACTATGTACCGTGGCCACCGCCAGTGCGTAGACGCACTTAGGTACATACGCACTAGCGGCTACCCGTGACGCAGCAAATCGCACGGTTGACCGTGTTATGCAGTTGAACTTGCGAGTAACCGCATTATGGGTAGTCGCAGTCGCAATCGCAGCAAACGGTTAAGAAACCGTCCTTGATTGCGGGTAGAAAACAAATTATTTCAAAATGGACGTGGAAGAAGTCACAGCAGTCTATTATGTCTACGCTCGTTATATAAAAAACAAAAAGGAAAAAAAGAGAAGTACTGGGTAAATCCTTTATTGTAAACACGAGAAGAAACGCAGCACTTTGAAATATTTGTCGAAGAACTTACAACATACGAAGATAAATTTTTTCGTTATATGAGAATGAATTTAAAATCGAAGAATTATTAGATATTGTACAGAACTGCATTAAGATACCGCGACTTATTTGCAGAATATTTTATGCTGATGGGAGACTATAGTGGCAAGATGATTTCATCTACATCGAGTAAATACATAACATGGTCGCCCGCAAAGTAAACGCATATAGCAACCTTGCCAATGATCGGTGAAGGGGTGCCAGTTCTCCAACCGACCGCCGCGGTTGATGGGCAGCCTTATCGTAATGTGAATGAAAGTGTGCAGTTATATCCATTTTGTTGTGTACGGTGAATCGCGCTTTGGAAGAGTGGCTAGAAAGTGGCTAGTCGTTAGTGACGGGTCGTTATTGAACTATCTGTTATTTTAGAACCGTTCTCGATCCAAAACGGTTGCAACTGTTATCTCGCTGGGCAAAGAACGGTTCCTTTCGGTCGGTCTCCAGCGTATGCGGTTGAAGAAGAAATTCCACATCATCGACTTCTTTCCTATTAAATATTTCTCCATGATGATTATTTTGCCTGGGAAACTTCTGGATGAATGAATTGTGATTACTTGATAATTGTTCCTATTTCTTAACTATAAAGTTGTTGTTCGATGGATCAGCTACGGATTGTAGCAAACGAATGTGTCCACGATGAAAACGGACTTGGAAATGTTTTTGTTATATTTATTTTACACCATGTGTGTAAACTAGCGTTGAATCGTGAGAAAAGAAAACTGTATAGGAACTTCTAACGAAAAACTTAATGTACGTAGGATACAGTTACATCATTAATACACAATCATATAACTCGGGGAATCACCAAGATGTTAGAATTAGTGATGGGGAAGTATAACGTCGGGGAAAAACAAACTATATATCAAATCAAGCAAAGGCTATGTACGCATGACATTTTATTGATTTTATGATGCGTTATCAAATAGAACTGTCGAGTACGAAACAACGATGACCTGTTATATTGGAACCGTTATTTCAAAATAGCGAGAACGGTTGGAACTGTTCTTTTAAAAGAACGGGTTTTCCCATCATTACTAGTCGTCTGAGCGTTTCATCCAGAACCACCACTACACCACCACCCAGAGAAACCATCATACGAAAAGTGAAATAGTACATAAGATCGTGTAGGTATATAGACACCTGCGCATAATATTTATAGATCTAAACTTAAGCTTCAAAATAAAGTATAATAAAATATACATGACTAGAATTTAGTACCTTATTGTCATTGCATGCAAATTGGGTTTTCATTGTTGTTAACAAAGTTAAAACTATGTACATATAACGCTTGTATTTTTTTCCTCCGCAATAAGGACGATCCAGGGTTTCAATTCATCCATTAAAAATATAGTTTACTCGTTATTCTTAATCGCATCAGAAAAGTGCTTTCTTAACCTTCCTATACTCACGCATACGGTCTGTGAGACCGATTTATATAGTACAGTATACGTCTTTCATTTTGACGTGAGTATAGGAAGGTTAAATGTTGTTTCAAGGAACCTGAATCGTCGTGAGGTAAGTAATTAGCTATTTAGGTGTAAGGTGCGAGTCATTACTATTATTATTATTTTATGCATATAAAGGGGAGAATTGTGTAAGCCCGCATTTGAAAAACACCGGAGGGGACAAACATAATTTATGCACTTTATAGAGCTCTTCTCGCAGCGTAAGAAACACACTTTATGTTGTATGAAACAAGATAAAGCGTGAGGTGTATCTATATCTTATTCAATCTCATAGCCACAATAATGCTCTTTTTGTCGTCGTTCGTACTTCCGTGATTCCAGATCCAAGGTGTACACTAGCCGATAGTATATAAGAGAAGTTTTGTTGTTTATACAAAAATAAAATAGGGGTGGAAAAGGTCGCGCGCCCAAGAATAGGAGTTAATTGTAAAGGCATTATAAAGCTAAAGAACTTAAATATAGAACAACTTAAAAACAAAAGAAGTTAATTATTTAATTATTGAAAAACAACAGGTTATGGACCCAAGGCACTGCTGCAAGGAAGGGTGATTTTATGGTATAATCGAAGAGAAAACATAACCTAAAAATATAGATGCCAAAGGCGTAAAATTTAGCTTTAATAAATTAAGTAATGAGAATTACCAAACCAGAAGAAATTCAGAGTGAAGATGACGTTGATACGAGAAGGAAATTGGTCAGTTGTTAAAGAAAGTATACCTGAAGAACCCACAGTTGAATGGAAGAGAAAGCACGAGAAGGCACAAGCAATTATTTCCTTAAGTGTCGAAGACAATTAAATTGTGCACATTTGTAAATGTGCAAGTGCTAAAGAAATGTGGGACGAATTACAGAAGGTGCATGAAAGGAACAATTTTAGCAACAAATTATATTTACTTCGGAAATTGTATCAGTCAAAACTGGAGCGAAAGCCAATGTCAGATTATATTAAAGATACCTTGGAGTTGGTAGAACGACTAAGGGGCGTAGGTGAAGAAATAAAGGATTTTCACATCTCTGCATTATTGCTAGGAGGTTTACCAGAAAACTACTCTACATTGCTTACTGCATTGGATACACGACCTGATGACGAATTAACCTTGGAATATGTCAAAGGAAAGTTGATGGATGTATTTAAAAGAAAAGAAAGAAAGTAAAGGGGATGAAGGTGCACTAAATGCAAATAAAGTAAAGAAAAATCAACACAAAATGAAAGAAAGTGCCATTATTGTCACAAAAGGGACATATAAAAAGGATTGCTACTTTTATAAAAAGGATTTAAAGAAAAAGGAACAACCAGAGGCAAAGGCTGCTATAGGAAAAGGTGAGTCAGAATGTAGCAATGATTTCTGCTTTAATACTATTGTAGATAATAAAGAAGTACAACCAGGGTGGTGTATAGATTCGGGGGCTACTAGTCATATGTCAAGAAATACTAGTTGCTTTATAAATCTTCAATCGACTGAAATAAATAAAATTATGGTAGCTAATGGACAACATATGTTAGTTAAAGGGCTAAAATTCAAAGATGTATTATATGTGCCAGAATTGGAAAATAATTTATTGTCAGTATCAAAAATAACAAAGGCAGGTTATACAATAAGCTTTGATGAAAGCAGTTGTTTTGTTAAAAAGATAAATCGCTTGTGTTGACTGCAAAATATGTGAATGGCTTGTACAAAATTGAAACTTCCTCAGAAGAGGTAAATCTTATAAAGCCATCATGTGAAAAACTAGAAAATTGCGTGTATATTTGGCACAGACGCTTTGGTCACAGAAATCTCGATGCTATAAAAAATTTAGTAACTAAAAATCTTGCTACTGGAATTAAGGTTAATGACTGTGGAAATATAAAGCAGTGTGTTGCATGTATTGAGGGAAAATTAGCAAGAAAACCTTTTCCCAAAGCATCTGAGACAAAGACGAAGCATGTTCTTGATTTAATACACAGTGATCTATGCGGACCAATGAAAACCCCCACAGTTGAAAGAAAGAAATATTTTCTAACATGTACAGATGATTATTCAAGATACACTGTAACTTATTTACTAGCGTCTAAAGGCGAAGTATTGTCAAAACTAAAAGATTTTATTGCCCAAGTTAAAAACATTTTTGGTAGGTATCCAAAAACTCTAAGAGCCGATAATGGTGGTGAATATTTGAGCAAAGAAGTTCAAGATCTACTTAAAAAGTTTGGGACAAAATTCCAGTCTACGGTGCCGTATTGCCCTGAGCAAAACGGGATTTCCGAGCGAAAGAATAGAACTTTGGTAGAAACAGCAAGATGCATGCTTTTAGATGCAAAATTACCACATAAGTACTGGGGCGAGGCAATCATAACCGCAAGTTACATTTCCAACAGACTTCAAACCAGAAACAGAGATAAAACACCATATGAGTTATGGAGAAACAAGAAACCAGACTTATCACATTTAGTAACATTTGGAAGCCAGGCGTTTGTGCATGTACCAAAAGAAAAAAGAAGTAAACTAGAGAAGAAGGCGCAAGAAGGTACAATGATGGGATATAGTGAAGCAAGCAAAGGATACAGGATTTTAGATCAAGAAACTGATAAAATAATTATCAGTCGTACAGTAAAATTTAATGAATCTTTAAATCAACCATTCAAAAAGTTAATACTTGCAAGTCAAATATCCAACAAGCCAGAACAGAAGTGAGTATTAACATAGATACCAAAAAAGATGAAGTGGATTTCGACCTACAAGAACCAAATATCACATCTGAAAAGCGCAAAAGGAATCCACCATCCTGGTTAAAAGAATATGACGCATCATATTTCGCATTGAATGCTGAATGTTTTGTAGATCTTCCAGATAGCATATCCGATTTGAAAGGTAGAAGTGATGAGCAGTGTTGGTTAAATGTTGTCAGTGAGGAACTTGAAGCATTGGAAAGCAATGAAACCTGGACCTTGGTGGAATTGCCAAAAGGAAAAAGGGCAATTGACAGTAAATGGGTATTCGGAATAAAACGCAACCAAGAAGGTGAAATAGAGAAATATAAAGCTCGTCTTGTTATAAAAGGATGTTCGCAGAAGAAGGGTTTTGATTATACTGAGACATTTGCGCCAGTCGCTCACTTGAATACGGTAAGAATTTTACTATCAACCATTAATAGCAGAAATTTAGTTGCTCCACAACTAGATGTCAAAAATGCGTTTCTACACGGTAAATTAAATGAAGAGGTGTATATGAAACTGCCTACTGGTTATAAAGAAAACTGTAGCAACAATGTAAACATGGTGTGTAAAGTAAACAAAACACTGTATGAACTCAAACAATCTCCACGAATGTGGAACTTTACATTTGATAGCTTCATAAAATCACTTGGATTTAGACAACTTGAAAATGATCGATGTTTGTATATGAACCCTGATTAAAAATATATTTATTATTGTATGTGGACGACATAATATTAGCCGGAAATTCAGAAAACGAAATCTCAAAAACAATAACCTCGTTAAAAACTAGGTTTGTAATTAACGATTTGGGATATTTAACTTCATTTCTTGGAATAAATATATCTAGAAGAAATGGCCAAATGTATTTAAATCAGTCAATCTATTTAAGAAATTTATTACAACGTTTTCAGATGGAAAGTTGTAAACCGGTTAAAACACCCATTGAAACTAAACCTGCCATTATTGGCCGTAACAGTCCGAATATTATTGGAATAAAACCATATCGTGAATTAGTTAGATGCCTAATGTATGTGATGCTAGCTACAAGACCATATCTAAGTGTAGCTGTTAACTTTTACAGTCGATTCCAGAATCGGGCTACTGAGGCGCATTGGAATGGCTTAAAGAGAATTCTTCAATACATTAAAGGCACCCTTAATCTTGGCTTACGACTTGAAAGCTGCGGAGAAAATACCTTGGAATGCTTCGCAGATGCAAATTGGGGAGGCGACGAAAGTGACAGAAAATCAACAACTGGATATGTAATAGAATTATACGGTAACATTGTATCATGGAGAACGATAAAGCAAACCTCTGTTGCTTTGTCATCCACCGAGGCAGAATTTGTTGCCTTGGCAGTCGCAACCAGTGAAGTAATATGGACAAAGAACCTCTTAGAAGAACTAAACCTACATTCAAAAACACCTCCAGTTATCCATGAAGACAATCAGTCATGTATACATTTATTACAAAAATGGGAACATAAACGTATGAAACACGTAGACATAAAATACAATTTCATTAAAGAATTATATCAAAATGGAGAAATTAAGGTAAAATATATTCCCACTGAAGAACAAAAAGCAGATATCTTCACGAAAAGTTTACCCGCAGAACAATTCATTTATTTAAGATCTAAATTGTGTTTTGAATGTCTTTAGTTAAACAATGTTAATTAAGATAAAGAAATTGTAAAATTATTTTTCTGTAAATGTGCAAATTGAGGAGGGATGTAGAAATATGTGTTTGAATCTTTCCCGCAATTTGCATATACAGTGTGTCCCAGGATTGACGTTACAAGAGGTTAAGCCCTGCTTGGCGTGAATAGAATTTTAAGAATATTTTCAGTTTTTGAAAAACAAGTTGGCCTTGACGGTGAAGCGAAAACTTTTTCTTTTCAGGTAACCTACCCTTTTTGTTCATGATACGTCAAAATGTTACTAAAAAGTTGTTCAGAATGAAAAATTATGGCTATGCAAAATTTCAGAAATATTTACGTACTTTGACAAAACTGTCATTTTTTTAGATTGAAATTGCATGTAGTATTTACTCAAAAATTAAATTTACAAAACGTAATAACATTGTTGTACATAATGTAATAATAAATTATTTATTCAATGTAACTACCGTCATTTTGTACACACTTTTCTATGCGATGTCTGAAATCTCTGAAACTGTTACAAACTTCCTCGATGTGTATTTGCTGTACGCCGTTTCTTATCCTTTCCTTTAGTACTTCTCTACTGTTGGGTATTGGTTGAGAATAAACCAGTTGTTTGAGGCGACCCCATAAAAAAATCTAATATTGTGAGGTCGGGCGACCGTGGAGGCCACGCAATCGGACCATTTCTAGCTTCCACTTTTCTCCAAACACCAAATTTATAGCTACGCGTGTTGTCGAATGTGCAGGACATCCGTCTTGTTGGAAATACATTGCTTGTCTTTCTGTGAGTGGCAAGTCATGTAAGTACTCTTGCCTGCATCTTTCAAGTAGCTGTACATAAACGTTCCGATTTAACCACCCCTCTATGAAGAAAGGTCTAATAATGCCAAAACGATATGAAACGGCACACCATACATTCACTTTTTGGTAATACTGTCGTCTACAATTGACCCTAAAGTTTGGATTTTGTATAGCCCAATAGCGACAATTTTGAGAGGAAACAACGCCATTTGTAGTAAAATTTGCTTCGTCAGAAAAAACAATGTTTTTATAAAAGTTTCGTTCTTCAATACATTTCTCCCCGATAGTAAGACAAAATAATAATCTTCGACCTTCATCACCTTCTTCGATAGTGTGCACAAATTTTGGTTTGAATGCCTTTACCTTGTCTAACTTGGTTTCCGGGTTGGAACCGCGTCTGGTTTGGCGTGGGTGCCGACGTTTCGTCCACTATTGCAAGGGACATCTTCAGGGCTGCTTGCCGATGTTGATCGTATTGCTGTCACTTGAAAACTGACCCGGACTCTGAGTGGCGCGACTTATATAGGGAGGAGAGGTGGGGGGTCGTACCGCTGTTAGAACGCGGCGTGGAAGCAGAAGTTTGTGGCACGACGTGAGTGGGAGGGGGTTCAATTTTACCGTGGAGAAGGGAATGCCAAGATGAATGTAGCAAATAACCCGGTCATCAAATCCGGTTCAATGACATCAAACTTCTGTCACGTGAATCTCATTTTTTCCCTAGAAAATTCCGTGAATCTATCGAAATTTACAAACATCCACATAATCTAAACAGAGATGGGAGTTATTTACTACATTCATCTTCTCCACGGTAAAATTGAACCCCCTCCCACTCACGTCGTGCCACAAACTTCTGCTTCCACGCCGCGTTCTAACAGCGGTACGACCCCCACTCCTCCTCCCTATATAAGTCGCGCCACTTTGAGTCCGGGTCAGTCTTCAAGTGACAGCAATACGATCAACATCGGGAAGTAGCCCTGAAGACGTCCCTTGCAATAGTGGACGAAACGTCGGCACCCACGCCAAACCAGACGCGGTTCCAACCCGGAAACCATAGAGCCATAATCTTTCATTCTGAACAACTTCTTTTAGTAACATTTTGACGGATCGTGAACAGAAAGGGTAGGTTACCTGAAAAGAAAATAGTTTTCGCTTCACCGTCAAGGCCAACTTGTTTTTCAAAAACTGAAAATAAAAATAAAAAATTCTATTCACGCCAAGCAGGGCTTAATTCTACAATCTTAAAATAAAATTAAAAAATTTTCAATCCATCACACCTCTTGTAACGTCAATCCTGGGACACACTGTATATATAGTTATATAGTGAAATGAAAGGTTGGCAATAAAAACAAAAAGTAGAAATAGCGCGCCCAAAAATAAGAGTTAATTGTAATGGCATTATAAAGCTAAAGAACTTAAATATAAAACAACTTAAAAACAAAAGGAGTTAATTATTTAATTATTGAAAAACAACAATAATTATATTTTTAAGTGGACATATGGTACCGAATATTTTAATATTTAACTTTGATGTTTTTGTTTCAGCCATTGCCGCGTTATTTTTAGAAAACCGATAATGAAGCAAGCTGAGGGGTACTTTAACGCCCCTAAAGTGATATTGGCCAGCCAAGGAAAACAGCTTCAAACATCCTCGAGTGGGGCCTACTTGTCCAGTAAGTTTCAATTATCTTTTTTAATTTCCAGGTTTGGGATGTTGTGAATAGCTCCTAGTGACGTTGGTAGCGATGGTTTCAAACCCCAGATACAGGACTACAGCCCTCAGATGAGGCCTAGCTACCTGTCTCAAATAAAAAGCCATTATGCTTACAGCCGAACGAGTACAGCACAAACAAGGTTAAAATTCTATTAAAACGACATAAATTAAGAGCTCTATTTTGAAATATTCAATCTCTGAACCTGGAAGAATAGAACATGAAATAGTAGATGGAATAAAATAATAATACATACAATGAAGATGAAAAGTACAACTAAAGTAAACCTTAAAATAAAGGAATGCGCTAAGGCGCTCATAAAAGATCTGAACGCAAGAAATACAAGATAAGTACGAATTGAACAATACCCTCAGTTGGGATATTTATGGTTCTGCTGTACAATACTGTATTGGACTTCATAATTAACGTTGTAATATCGAATAAGGTAAAACAAAGTGAAAACTTTGTGTTTTGTTGATGTTGTTCTGATCTCCGAAGTAGAAGACCAAAGCTAAATTTATTTCAACTATCACGATAGAACGCTTAATTCATGACAAGCGTAAAATAAGAACCTTGGAATGTCTAGAGAAGCTGAGGTAAAACATCAATAACGCATCATAGAGTATTTGGAACAGCCAATGAATATATGTAATAGAATTAAAATTTTAGTTTACGTTCTAAAGCGGGAATATATAAAACTTGTGTTTGGCCAACTACAGAACATGGTGCAAAAATAGGACTGAATCATTTGAATCAAAGCCGCTACAAAAAATCAATCAAATGAAAACTCTAAAATGGTCACACACTTTGGAGCAAGCAAAGGATTGCTGAAATAGAAAAACAATAGCAAACAGACGATCAGATGGATAAAAAGCATGAAAGAGACTGCGAAAACGAGTAACATGAATAGGAAATGATCGAATGGCCAAAATTATATATCTCCAAAGCGATAGCATAACAGTTGGCAATAACTTTCCAAACCAATCCTAAATGAATAGGCATCATTCCTTTCTAAGAGCAAGAACGAGGCTGAATGCAGTTGATGTTAGATAACAGGGTTATCTCCATCATTTTGTGTTGCAGTACGGTGAAAGCTCTGTAGAATTGGGTGCAATCTACTATGCTGTAATCACTTCTGAATGACATTATTCGCATGTAAGGTATAATGTGCATGCTGATAATCTGCTAACTATGTATGGTCAGAGGGAGGTATGAGGAGAAAATTAAAATACCCTTCAACTTTGCCTGAATACAGTAAGAGCGTTATGCGAAAGAAAGCCGTTTCATAGATTTCACAAAAGAATGGTGATTCTATCCGTCGTAATTAAAAGAAATACTTGGAACTTAAAACAGCTGCTATCAAATCTTTGTTGAATCTCTTATCTTTGCTCATACTTTGGGAGAGCATGGCGAGGGGATGCATGTGTTTATAAGATGTAAATGCAGTGAGAGCTTAATAGGCACCCGATTCTGTACATGCGTTTAGATTATTAATAATAATAATATTCAATTTACCGGGTGATTGACGTCAAGCATCAATAAGAAAACAGGTACAAGAAAATATCTATATCTCTTTTAAGTTTAGTTTTGTTGTACTTTTGACTATAGCGGTTAAACGAATATACATAGTTGTTTCAAAATCAATTAATTCTTTTATTTAAATAACCCATTTCCTATGTGTATATTTCAGTGGAATATACTGATTAATCTAGAGCATTTCAAAGTGCTGAATATACTGTGCAAAATCAGAGATATACAGGGTTAATTAACAGTATGGAGACGGCGATTTATTGTCGTTAATATTCATTTTAGGAAAATATGTTTAAGTTTTTTATGAAATTTCTATCTACATTTTAGAACGCTTCAATTATTTTTGAGTTACGCTTGTCCGCGTTTTTTTTTAAATGAGAACCTGATTTTACTCTACCGTTCGATACAGAATTGTTTTCTCTTTCCAATAGTATTTTTGTTTGTTCTTTTGTTATTTATTTAATAACATTTTTACAAGAAAACGTCGGTTCAAGTATTGTTGATGTTAGGTACATCTAAGATAGACAAAATTATTTGCAATAAAGTTATCGGTTATAATATTATCATTAAAAACAAAAAACTAACGATAAGTAAATTAAATTAAATGTTCAAATTGTCTTCCATTTGTAATTTGACAATGACTCCATCGATTTACAAAACCCCGAAGAGAATTCTTTAAAAGTGCACAGGGAATTTCTTGTGTCGTTCTAGTAATTCGGAGTTTTAAATGTTCGATATCATTGGGCTTATCTTTGTAAACTTTATTTTTTACATGGCCACTCAATGTTTTCTGGTCTCTCAATCCATCCCTTGGGAAAAACGTTATCCAGATATTGGCGAGCATTTAAACCATAATGCGGTGGGGCGCCATCTTGCTGGAACCAGATACTATTATTCAGAAGGTGTTCGTTGTTTTCATGTGGATAGAGCGTAGCACAAGCAGGTATAATTTCATTTTACAGTAACTGCAAATACACAGCCGAAGTTAATTTGCGATGGATTGAAAAGGGACTGATAATATTACACCATTAGATTGCCAACCCAAACATTAACTTTTTGGGGATACTGCATATGATGCTCCATAAACCAAAAAGGAGGACATTTCCTCACAAAATTGAAGTCTCCTATCAAAATCATCTTCGGTCAACTCGAGTAAAAGTTGTACTTTATAAGGTTTATACTTTTTAAAATTGAAACGACCGATGACTGTGAAATATTGTGCTTGGTTGCTAATTGGTTCGTTGATAAATGGGGATCTTCAGATACATCCAATAAAGCATCCAGTTTTTATCATCGATTTTCGTTATTCTAGGTCCAACACGCCTTGGAAAATCTTTAACGCTACCCATTTGTTCAAAGCGTTTTAAAGTTTTACCAACAACGGATTTAGAAGTTGGATTTCTATTTGGATACGTATTGTTAAATAAATTACAAACGTCTTGTAAACTTTTGCGTCTGTCTCCATAACCCAGCATTGTAAGTATTTTAAATCTTTCACGTTTACTTAAACTCGCCATTGCTAATATTAACAGTGCTGCGTAGCACTACTCCTTGTTCATACAATTCCATTCATTTACCTATTCCGCATGCTGTTTTTAAGGTAAGGTCCTTCCTTTCCAAACATTCTGGTTTTTTGTATTCTTCAAGCCAAACACGACTCCGGAGGCCCGTATCTAAGTAATTACCAAATTTGCATCAAATTGATAATCTTCTTAGAGCAACAAGAAAATCCTGCAGTTTCATGATCTCTTTGTTTTCGTAAATGGAATTTGAAATTTTCTACAATTTCTAACGGTTCTGGGTCGTAATGGCAGCGTAATACCTCTACAATTTCATCATAAGATTTACTTTGCGGGGCTTTTGGAGCTAGATAAGATTACTTGAGGTGGCAATACTTATGTAGACTAAACGTGGCCCATTGATGCATGCCTAGTGAAGTTGGCCTTGATTATGATTATGATTTTAGCCTGTATGTAATCTTGGCCGTATTTCACAAGCTTTTGCACTTTAGCCTTGGAAATTCCAGATAGCGCAGCTGCACGAAGAGCAGCTAGAGAAGCATCTGTCCGCCCGATCAGAGCCCCGCCTGATCGGGTAATTCCGCATATATGTGCATTTTTAAAGCGGACTTGAAGCCCTCGCTCAGTAATGCGTTATGCCTCCATAATAGAATCCTGGATTGCCTTAAGCTTTGCCGGTTCCACCTGGGTGGCTGGATAGTGATGGCATACTACCGCGGTCCTCTCCAAAGCAGCCTTCTTGAAGGTTAAACCATCTGGCCTCTTGCCTTTCGGAAGAACTGCGGGAATACTGCCCTCCGACCTCGCCTTTTTGAACTTCCGTCCTTTCTTTACGTTTAGTAGCCTCCGCCGTCTGTTGAGGCCTAACTTCCTTATCTAGACTAAACCTGGCCCCTTTGTGCATGCCTAGTGAAGTTGCTCTTGATTATGGCTCTTTTAGTCTGTATGTAATCTTGGCCCTGTTTCACAAGCTTTTGCACTTTAGCCTTGGAAATTCCAGATAGCGTAGCTGTACGAAGAGCAAACAGGGAAGTATTTGTCCGCCCTGTGTCCGCGCAACTCTTAGCACGTTACCTTACACCTTAGTTTGGGTTTTAGCTTGGGTACCTCGGGAGCGCTAAATTCCCGATCTCACTTGTTAAACTTGTTAACAGTGAGCTCCTGAGGTATTTTCGGAGCTAATTTGTCGCAAAGAACATTGTACGCCTCTTGGCTCATGTAATGTAATAGAAAATGAACTGTATTTTCTGCTGTTATACTGACAATTGTAAATGGTCCTTCCAACCGTTGTATCCAACGGTCCTATTTTATTTTACTTTTATCAAAATTATTAGCTGCATCCTCGTCGCAAATTTGTTGTAGAGGTAGTAGGAGTAAAGATGATCAGAGATGTAAACACTTGCAATATAGAAACCAGTGGTGGTTGGTTCTAAAGGGCACAAGGGCAACTGTCCACTTAATCACTAAGATAAACGGAAATAAATTAGCACGTCATTCAGTAATTATTATTATATATTTATTTATTTATTTATTTAATCAAGACCACAGACCGAAGTCCATAACGGCCCAAAACAAAAATACATAATTATTTAAAAAATAACATTTGACATACAATATAAAACTAAAAACTAAAAGATACAGCTGCCAAATACACTAATGACCTACGGCCATGCTACCATTATACCTGTAAAAGTACACAATAGGTGGTATGAATAGAATAGGGAATGCACTACTTCAAAAACTTAATCATATCTTTGCCCACCGCAATAAAAAGAAACAATAATTTACACATTATAGTCAAGTGCTCTTACAATACATATAAATCTTTTGTAGGATGTGTTAAATAGGTCTACGTCAACAGTGAGTGAGTTCAATTCTTGACCTTCATGTATTAAATATAACATATCCAATTATACAACATATGCAATTAGTACTATCTTTCAAGGCAAAATAATGTTTTAATTCTGAATTTAATTTTGTACTACTTTTTGGCCATTCATTTCTAATAAGGTCTGCAATTTGTTTTAAATTACTATCTATTTATAATAGCTTTTTTAATTCTAATTTTCTACTTTCGGTCATTGGTACATAATTTGCTAAACTGTTAATTGTAACATTAGGTTTGTTCGCAGAGTAAATTGGAAACCGTTGGCAACTAATATTCAATGCGCATGCCCGACTGGAAACAGTTGCAAATTTGTCCTAAATTTAATGCTCTACGAACATAAAAGGAAGAAGGAATGCGTAATTTGTTCTAAAGGTGGCGCAAAACTCAGGTTTTGTAGGTCTTTTGAAGCATTATTTATCTAAATGTAGTAAGAATGTGGAGAAAACAACAAAAACGACACATATTCACAGATGTGGGACAGATCATGCAATGGATCACCACAGATTAACAAGTAATCTGGGAGTCAACATTGCTAAAGTTGGCGCTTGCCATTGCGCATGTCTCAAACCAAAAATTTTCAATTCTGTAATAAATTATTCTGACGGTTGCCAATCGGTTGGAAATTGAATAAAATTCACTCTGCGAACGCCGGATTTCTAGTCATCAGTTTGAAATTTTACTCTACGAACACAAATATATGAATACGCATGCGTCTGACGGTTGCTGATAGTTGCCAATTGCTCTACGAACAAACCTATTATCTTCGCGTTGTTTGTTTATACGTCCTCTACTTAATAAATCCGCAATATATAACGGATGATTTTCAAACTATAGCCAATAACTTTTAATACCATCCTTGGCAAGCGCTTGCTAATTTTGTCTAGATGTTTATTAAATATGGGATGTGGTCGCTTTGTACTATAATGTCTTGTCTGCTAAAAATATAATAATGAAACTTTTCAACTGCAAAAGCTGTTGGATGTTCGTTTTGTATTAGAACAGCTAATTAGCCATCTTTACTTGCATCACACTGAATGACTGTTTCGTTTTATTATCAAAATATGCTAACGTCGGCGCACTGACTATTAGCTGTTTTAACTTATTTAAAGCTTGATCATGTTCTTGTGACCATGACCAATGAACATCATTTCTAGTTAAATTTCTAAGACTAGCTGTTACTTCTGACATATTCGGTATAAATTTGGATAAAAACTTTGCCATACCAAAAATTCTCAGCACCTCAGTTTTATCTTTTGGCCTATTTAATTTTACAGGTGATTCTACATAACTACTATCAGGTTTCATACCTCCTACAGTAAATGTTTGTCCCATGTATTTTACACTAGTCTTCTTGAACTGCATCTTTTTCCTGTTGAACTTTATGCTGTACCTCAACGCTGTCTCTAGAACTACATTCAGGTTTTGATCATATTCATCTTCATCTTCTGCACCAACAATAAGGTCGTCGAAATATATTCCAACTTCTTGCAAATGTCCAAATATTTTAAAATTCATTCTCTGAAACACTTCTGGTGACGATTTTAGGCCAAACGGTAGTCTGCAAAACATGTATTTTCCAAAAGGTGTGCTGGAGCATGTATACTTCATTGAATTTACTTGTAATGGTACCTGGACATAACCCTCTTTCATGTCCAAAACTGTAAACACGTTTTTGTTAACTAAACTAACAGTTATATCTTCTGCTGTCGGGATAGGTAAATGTTTTCGCTTGACCGCTTCATTCAAAAATCTTGGGTCCAAACATAAACGTAACTCACCATTTGGTTTGGTCACAATTGTCAAAGGACTGATCCACTCGGTTGGTTTTGCCACTTTTTTGACAATACCGTTTCTTTCAAGTTCTTGTATTTTATTTTTAACTTTCCCTTGCACTGCTATTGGTTTTCTTCTTGGACATTGTACTCTTGTGCATTTTCATCAACTCTTATTTTGTATTTCATTGGATACTTCCCTAGTTCATCATTGAATACTTCTCTGTATTGCTTTAACATTTCTTCTATAGTTCGAACTCTTTTATTTGTGTGAACACTATCAATTTGATTTACTATGTTTAGTTTAACACTAGTTTCCACTCCTAATATTGGGTGAACATTCATATCTACTACCAAAAAGTCGATAACATACTTTGTATTTTTAAAGAAACATGTTAATGCTAATTTTCCATAAGGTTTGATTTGTGTTCCTCCATATTCCTCTAAGACAGTTTGTGTTCTGTGTATTCTATTTAACTCTCTCACCTTTTTCACCATTTGTCGTGGTATAATATTACTTTGCGATGCTGTATCTATCTTGAAACGTATAAATTCTCTCTTCACTTTTAATACTTTTATCCAAGAATTATTTTTTGAAGTATTGTTCATTGCATATACAAATAAATTTTCATTCTTTTCTATAACCAACCAATCAACTAGTTTTCTTTTTTGCTTTTTATTAAACACACACATTCAAAATGATTTTCATCATCACAAAAATTACAATTGAAGAGTGTAACTTCTAAAGGGTCTAAGTGGCAATATTTCATTTTTTGAGTTTGTAACTTTAAAACGGTGTATGTGCCATTGCCAATGTTTCTGTAAAAACGCTAAGTGCCACTGAATTTGTAACAGCCTTAAACTGTGTCTAATAGATGGCTCCACCAGTAAGTGCCATAGCCTGTTTACTTTATAATGGTCTAAGTGCCATCACCCATCACCGGATAAATAACACCAGTCTGTTGTTGTATGACGTTTGTGCGTAGCGTGCTAAAATGCAATCCGAAAATCAAGGAAAAAGAAGGGCAAAAGGCACAGAATGTATTATAAACGAACGCAAAAGGCTTAGAAAAAGTGGTGCTGAGTATAAAACGTACAAAGGAAACATAGTTCCTGCAAAACTACCCCCTACAAATGTGGTAAATTGTTTATTGTTAATAGCAGTGTTCATTCTAACCTGAACTGAATGGTTATAGGCAATTTGTAAATGCAAGTTTCAATGTCTCAAGGTTAGCTTGGAACAAAGGCTGAGTCTTTTTCGAGAGTTCTATGCAATTATGAATTAAACAAAACGAAACACATACTTGCTTGGACTAGTGCAGGTTGCAGCTCTAGGTCGTAGGCGTCATGGGACGTATGACACTCAGGAAAGTAGCCGCCGGCAGGCAACCATTTGCTATACAGTTCCAGATGGAAAAGGAAATGTTACTCAGGTGTGTCGTAAGGTATTTTCGAATATATTTGCGCTTTCTCATCGAAAAGTCTAAGGGCTGGCAGAGCGAAAAAGAGCAGGCGAAAATGTGTTTCTAGATAAAAGGGGCAAAGCAAACAGGGCAAGAAAGTTTGATGAGTGTTGCGTTCAAAATGTCATTGCACACATAAATACGTTTCCAAGAGAGGAAAATCACTACAGCAGAGAAAAATCAAAAAAGAATTTTTAAGTGCTGAGCTTAATATACATAGGTTGTATCTTGCATTTCGCGAAAGATATCCGGAGTCTCAGGTTAACTACCGTTTTTATAGTAAAGTTTTCAAAAAACATTTTTCGCAGTTGAGATTTGGAAGACCGAAATCCGACACGTGCTCTACTTGCGATCTTCTTGCTAATAATTTAAAGGCTCATCCAGAAAAACGAGTAACGCTATCCGCAAAATTAGAACTACACCATCGAAAAGCAGAAACTGCAAGGAAATCTATGCAAGAAGATAGTATCATATCACAGCAACCTGAAAGCAATAATTTAGTTCTGTCAATGGACTTACAACAAGTTATTTCTATACCCACACTGACCCACACAGAAATGTTTTATTATCGACAGCTATCTTGCTATAATTTTAACATTCATGTGGCTGATAATAACACGGCAACAATGTGTTTATGGAATGAGTCTCAAACAGGTAGAGGTGGAAACGAGATAGGCTCAGCTCTTCTCAAAGTTTTGCTTTCTCCAGATTTTACTGCAAAGGAGAGGTTGTGTCTATGGAGTGACAACTGCAATGGGCAGAACAAAAACAGGATGGTTCTAATAGCTCTTATCCATCTTCTTGCAACTGGAAAGTTTTCTCAAGTTGATCAAAAATTTTTAGTGTCTGGACACACGTACTTACCGTGCGATAGAGACTTCGGTCAAATTGAGAAACAAAGAAAAGTTAAGAAGTTGTATGTTCCAGAACACATCGAGGAAATGATAAAAGAGAGTTGCCATAAGAACCCTTACAAAGTTACTCATATGGACGAAAATGATTTTAAAGATCTTCAGCAGTTTGCTGATTCCTACATAAATACTGCAAAACTCAACATCTCCCAAGCATCGTGGCTCCGAATTTCAAATGAAGACCCTTTTACTATACACATTCGAAAAAGTTTTAGTGAGGTGGCTCCTTGGGACACTTGCAATGTTCTCAAAAAGGGAAAAACACTTGAACGTTTCCGCTCAGAAGTAATCCCACCACTGGAGTGTAAGTCACGAATAAGTACAGCAAAGAGAGCAAACCTACAATCTATGTTGGACTATATTCCATTAAAATATTGCGCATTTTATGACGACATCATTGCAAAAGCTGATTAAGGCTCCCTTTGTGAAAAACTCCAGTGTTTTCTGTTTTTAAATATATTATCATAAAAAGCCTTATGTTTGGTACTTACAATATGTAAACTGGCACGTATTCTGTATGTATTGTTTAATTTTGCTCATTTTTAATTTTTGCCATTTGCCATTTAGATCATTTTAAACCTTTATTTGTTTGGCACTTAAACCATTTACAAATATATGAATATGTATTGTTTCTTTCTGTATGACGTTTCAATGTTGCGTTTTTTCTAACTGACTTTTAGTTGTATTAGTTCATAATAAAAGTAAATAAAATGTCATTGTACTTTATTTCTAATTTATTACAACACAAATATGTTTTTGGTTAATTACTCTCTTTGACCGAATTGGCACTTAGACCTTTTAGAAGTTACACTCTTCAATTGTTAAATGCTGGGCAATTGCCTACTTGATGTTGCCATCCACACCTCTTACGGTTTCCATTAACCTTTATACTTGTGCTTCCCTTGATATATTTCTTATGATCTCTATTATGTGTATTTTTACTCTGAATTGCCTGTACTTCACTTTTATCTGTTTGATTTAATTCTTCAATTTGATTTTTGTTGCTTTTGCCGCTTTTCCTATGTCAACAGCTTTCTTTAAGTCTAAATTGTTTCCTCGTAACAACTCCTCCTGTACCACTCTATCTTTAAGGCCTAAAACTATTCTATCTCTTACCATCTCTTCTGCAACTTGATATTTACATAACTTTATTGCAGATTTAACTCTGTCACAGATGCATCTATACTCTGCTCATTTTTTTAATGATTTGATTGAATTTAAACCTTTCAAAAATAATATACTTTTTTGGTGCGAAGTATGCTTCAAACCTTTGTAATAAAACATCATACTTATCTTTTTCCTCGTCTTCAAATTTAAGTGTGTTGTAAATTTCCAATCCATTACTTCCTATTAATTTTAATAATAAGGCATACTTTTTTATATCACTTGCTTTTTAATTATTTGAGGCAATCAGGTAGAACGTGAACTTTTGTTTAAACTTTGTCCATTCTTCATGCATATTAACGTTATTCGTATTAATTGGCTCAGGTAACCGTAAATTTCCCTCCATTTTCTTGTAGGTTATGCCGTTACGGTAATTCTTGTCACTTCTTTTTTGTATACCCCTATTTTTCTTTCTGACATTATGTATTGCTTAATGCAGGGGCGTTAACGTTAACTTGCGTATTTAGACACAGATACTCAGGTGGTTTTATTATAATTTTCTACACAAGACACAATATGCTTTATATATGCAAGCTCAACGCTACGAACTAACTTGTCATCTAGCTACTAACGCCATCTATTGACAGGTAGATTATCTACCTCACAGAATATTCCTGCATATAGTTATTATAATATTTCATTTGTTCATAATTTTTGAGATAAGAATGAAAAAAACATATGGTGCGTTTTGAAGAGAGAAAAAAATGTCGCGCGACGGGACTGGAATCAGCGATCTCGTAAGTACCGGACTAGATCGATACCGACTAGACCACGCGTCCAGTTGGAAAATGTATCATATCTAGTCGATTTAGCTCGCAGGTGAAACTTCAAAATCGATTATCTGGGTAATTTATGCGTCGAACTACTCCGAAATATTCTTATTAAAGGTCCAAACTACACGTAATCATAAATATCAAAAATTACAAAAGTCCGATTACCTTACCTCCTCCTTGTTAGATGTACCTAACATTTATTAAATGCTTAAACCAATGTTTTCTTGTAAAAATGTTATGAAAGAAATTTAAAAAAAAAAACAAAACTACTATTGTAAAGAGAAAAAAATCTTTATCGAATGGTAGAGTAAAATTAACAAGTTCCCATTTCAAAAAATTACGCGGACAGGCGTAACTCAAAAATAGTTGAAGAAAAAGAAATTGAAGCGTTCCAAAATGTAGATAAGAATTTCATAAAAAGTTTTGTATTGAATATAATTTCCTAAAATGAATATTAATGCCAATAAATCGCCGTCTTCATACTTTTAACAAATATATTTTCTCTTGATACAGGACTTTCACGATTAATGTCAATGGTAGAACTTCATGGGAACATTATAGAACTTTATGGAAGCATTTTAAGAAGAAGTGAATCAATAGCAAATGGGGGCCCAAGTGTTGATGGAGATATGGGACCAACTTTTCCACCATCTGGCAACATGACAAAAAAAGTTACGAGAATTTCTGAAATACCCCAACCAACAGCATAAATGTTTCAAGTTTGCTATGGATATAGAAGATGACGGCCAGCTACCTTTCGTTGATGTACATCAAGTACACAAATGAGAACTTGGGTCCACCATGCATAGAAAGGAGGGGCGCACCGGTACGTATCTCCAGGCTGAACCGCATTTCCATCCAGAAAACGCGGTAATAGTTTATGCAGCAACTAAAGCTTGATTTGGAACTGCCGACAATGAACGCGGAACTACTAACAGAATACCTCTACTCTGGATTCCAGAATACGAAGAATTAACGTGTGGTAATTGTGAACTATTTTTGTTACAAAAAGCTAAATATCTTTCTTTTTTCATTGTAGTTCACTGCGATATATTGAATATGAATATATGGCATACTTACATATCCGAAGTGTGTTATTGCAGTAACAGCTACATCTGCTAATGGAGTGTGTAAAGGACCCACGCATTGCTGTTGAGCTACCAAACCTGTTACACATCTATCTACCTTATTTGTCAGATATCGTTTACTAGATACCGTTGGTAATCGTAAAACGAGCTCTAAACTTTTGTATATAGAAATATTATGAGGTAACGTCAATGGCTTCAGTGATTTTGTAACTCTCGTACTATTAAATATCTTCCTAGGCATTTTACCTAAAACGTGTTCTAGATCCAAGTTAAAAGGAACTACTTTTTGATCGCTATCTAAACTTAAAACAACGCGTCCTGTTCCGGTAACTTCACCAACAAAGTTGACAGGACATCTTTCTCGTTTGCAGACATCTTCTAGAAGTTTAGCGTCTTTTTTGTGGCATAACAGAGCATTGCTCTCTTGGTATTCTGCTCCCCATAATTCCAGCGGATTTATAGTGGGATCTCCCAAATCAAACTTATTCCCGTATATTATACCACCAGCAGGTTCGACAAGCTCCTTCAATACATTACCGTTACCACCTGCACCCTGATCATGTATACTAAGAATTGGATTCTTCTTCCCTAATTCACAGCACGCTCGAACTACACGGTTTAATTTATTTTCCATTTCGGCGTCACCTAAAGTAGACAACAGGAAACGAAAATTAAAACTTTTCGTTATCTTTTTTGCTGTGAAACTACATTACCTCTCTGAACAGCATTAAAATCAAGTTCCACTTTGTTATATCCTTGAACTTCAACAGAACTAGCCGATCCGCCACCTACGCCAATTCGATAAACTGGACCACCAATTTTAACGATTTGATGTCCTTTCTCGGGTTTAATTTTGTTAGTCAAGTTTGCTTCCATAAAACCAATACCGCCGCTGAACATGATGGGTTTAATCCATTCTCGTCTTTCATTTTCGCTATCAATCATACCAAAAGATCTCGCGAAACCCAAAATTAATGGTTCTCCAAATTTATTTCCATAATCTGAAGCTCCGTTGCTGGCTTCAATAAGAATTTCCAGTGAGGAAGCAAAGTTTTTCGGATATTCAAAGCAACTATCTTCCCATTGCAAAGGATAATCTAAAAATATATGTGAACTGGTTAATACGAAACTTGCTTTAAGGAATATCTAACACGTATTGTAATATTCTTTTATCTACCTTCAATATTTAGATTTCCAACTGAATATCCTGCTGTTCCAGCAATACAGTATCCACCCCTACCTACACACTCTACATCTCTAATTCTACCACCAGTTCCGGTTGTCGCGCCACTGAATGGTGCCACTCCAGTTGGAAAATTATGTGTTTCGGCAGTGAAAATTAGATGCGATTCAGAGTTAACTTGGCGTAGTTCGCTCACGAAACCAGCATTAACAGGTTTTACTGATCTATGGATATATCCTTTGATTGCACTAATAAATAATAAACTGTTTAGAAGGATAGTCATAAAACAAACTCATTGAATAGAATCAATAATAATCAATAGATTCGCTAAATTGTTCAATAAATTACAAAACTTATTATTACTTATTAAACATTAATGCATTTTAAATGCAAATATGTAGGATATGTCAATAATTATCCGCAATAAAGTTATAAACTTCGTTTCATCGTCATCAATAACAACAGAAACCAAATTCTCCTTGCTTTTCAACACACTTCTTCCATCTATTAGTAAACACTGTGTTACAGCAGACACTGATTCCGTATTGTATTGAAAGCCTTCAATGCATTTCGATCACTTGTGTAGGCTACAGAAAACCAATCACTAAATGCTGCTCCTTTAGTACAAATAGAAAGCGCAGCAACCATGGCTGATGTCAAGGTTTAACGCTGAAGAAATACTTAAAAAAGAAATAATCAAATGAGGAACATCAAAAAACTGAATCTGGACCAACTGGATAATTGACTACTTCATTTGAATCGGTAATTGAATCGCTTGACTTAAATGAATGCAATTGGCCAGCGATTTGACTTTGAATTTTTATGTTCAAATCGTCCACGTCTTTATTTTTCGCTGCCAAAATAGCTCGTTCGCTCAACTATACATGATTTTTGTAATTTGAATCAATATTCAAGAACACTTTCGTAATCAATTGATTGAAAAAATAAGGTGGAAACGAAATTAGCCAGTGGAAGCGTCAACCGGAATTTTTCCATTGCCAATGTCTAATAATTGCGTGGAAAACACTTTCGCAGATTCGTCATTTTGTAACGCGACTCGCATATTCGTTGTTAACTTTAGAGTTACATTGGGCCGTCTGTTTTGTTCAAAATGTTCAAAATTATTTTATTCGTTATCTCCAACTGAGCGAGTCGAACTCGACTGTATCCGTTGTTCCGGAGTCATAATTGTTTGCGCTTGGAAATTCTTATTCGATTTGCGTCTAAACGGTGTCTACACTCTTCCTTGGTCTCATTAACTTGACGATCATATAATTCTCTTGCATTGCGCGTACGCCGACCCATATTTCGACGCCTTATTGGTGGCATTTTTCCAAATACACCAAATTACTCTTTCCAGCACACCACAGTGAAATCACTTCGCAAAATGTCACACTTCTTTTTTTTTTAATGGTTTCAGTGACTTGGTTGCAAGACCTTTAAGTGCTGCACCTTTTCTTATTTTGTTATGAAAATATGTGATAGCCAGACCGCAAAACTGTCAAACTGTGCCTCATCTCACGTAGTGAAACGTCAGATTTGACATAAAGATGCTTGTTTCTTATAAAAATGCCATCAAAATTTCCAACTTTTCCATTAATTTTCCAAACATTTTTTTTTTCATACAAACCTTGTCCTGATAAATACGAACACAACAAAAAACAAATCAACCAAATCGGTTGAGCCGTTCTCAAGTGATGCTCCGTCATACATGTGGCAATTCATTTTTATTAATATAGACATACATATATATGTATGTATATAAGATGCTAAGACAGCGCGCAATGCAAACCAAGAAGAAAGAAAACTTATTTTTTCGAATAAAACTTTCGTTCCCTTTATTTGTAATGGGTTAATTTCATTTTGTGTTCTTAATATATATTAAATAAGTTATATGTTTACATTTGGAAAACTTGCATGATATACTTCAAGTCATACATAAAATTGTGCTTGGAATTAATCAAAAGCATTTTCACAAATATTCCCGTCTGTACCGACCAAACCGAAGTCTGGAGTATTGCTAATTTTGTTATTATTAGAGATAAAACAACGACTTCATCCTTGCTCTCTAGACCTGACTCTGTTAGATTTTTTCTTTTGCGGTCTTTTAAAAAGTATCGTCACTCACCTATTTCATTGTCAATGTAGTAGTTACACGTACTTATAATGAAATATATTTTTAGGGTAAAAATATGGTTCGATTCACTGCATTTTGGAATCCAAAATGACGCAGAATGTAAGATCATGTATCGACCATTTTGATTCCTCCATATATAATTCGATCAAGAAGCTCTATCGTATTGCAGTACCTAAACCCGTTCAAGAAGAAAGGAGGATTTTGGATCCAGAGATGTAAGCTTTCACTTATTATATTATAATTAACAGTACTTTCAGTGCTAATATATTTTTCCCTATACCCCTATTTTGTACACTTCGCTCAACAAAAATTGTGGAATCCGATAGAATTACTACCTATGAATAATACTATCTATGATTTTTTAAATTTTAAATTTTCAGGATTGTTACCACAACAGGCGCTGGAGATGTTGCTTTCATCCCTGATATCGACGAGCTGTTCGACAGCTTTAAGAGAAGTGCCCGAGTACCACCAGACCGGAAGCCGCTCTGCTGCTGCGTGACCTGAACTTACAAACATAGGGACTTTTGGAACATAGCCATTTCCAAAGTTGGCATGTGAAATTATGCCTGCAGCAAAAGGCAGACCGGTTGGAAACTACCATCACAAATTGGCTGGATGCACTCCATTAAAGCTATTACTTTAATATCGGAAAATATGACGAGTCGCGGAATAACTAGTATTCGACCTCCAACTTTTAACCAGGATACGTTTGAAAATTTATTTGGTGCAAATCATCTTGATTGTGGCTGCATTCTCCAACAATTCCAAGTTTGTTACTTCTTTAAAGACTCAAGTCATTAATAGTGTCGCAAATCTAAGGTTGCAAGAAACCAATTGTAAGCAAGATGATGAAAGTCTTTCAAGTAATTTACAAACTTTTCTCAACGAGGTTGGGGCGATTGAGAGAAGGAATCTGGCAAATGACGATGTAACCCATAATACACGCGACAATGACATAAATTATCATATTGTCGAGGAAATATATGAAGCTCTTTCTTCTGGCAATATAAAAATTTTATTAATGGCTTGTTAGCGGTTTTATTGCCAAATGGATTCTCGCTGATATTAATTGTGATACATGTTTAAGTGCTTTCACTTCTGATTGTTTACTAGTAAGCAATTTCTTTCTTTAAGAGAGTTCTCTGAGTAGCAGAATAAATTGACATATCCTTCGGAGAAGTAAGTTATGTCTGTTGGTCATGGAAATTGTTGTTAGAACATAAATTACAAAATTGCAAGTAGTAAACATTCAGAAGAAAGCTATATTGTTTTGAGCGTTTAATTGTTTCATTCCTATACTTATTATATCTTTGATTTAATTAATATTCACATATTTTTTTAACGTAAAACGCTACTGTAATTATATTTTCTTTTCTTTTGTATTGTTTTTAGCGTTTAATTATATGATTCCTCTACTTATTAGATATTTCTTTTAATATTCACTCATTATTTAATGTAACATTCAACAGTGATTAATTTTTCTTTTCCTTTATAATATCTTATATGATGGATCTCTACCACTAATAGGTCAATAAAACAAGGCTGGTTTGAACGATAGTTATATTTTCAGAACGTTTATAAACGTTTTCGGAATACCTTCTTCAGTGAAAATATAACTAGATAAATATATAAACAAACATTTGTTTTTTATTTGGGAACTATCAACAAAATAACTAATGACTAGGATTTCTTTATATAGAGGATGTGTAACCAACTTTTATATATATATAAATTATAAAAACTAAATTAATGTGTAAACATACATGCAAATTAAGTAAAACCTTATATCAAAAAATCTTTGTCGAAACCTTAACAATTCTGTTCAAGGACTAGGGAAAACCCAAATTTAAAAACCTAGCCAAAGGTTTCCTTCTTAAGAAATGCAAATGTCATTTTAACAAATTGCTATATACATTACTTAAATTTTGAATATCGCTTCTGAAATTAATAGTTTTAGTGTCTTTTTGTATATTTATCATTTCATATATTTAAATTATTAATTAAATTAATTAATA
Organism: Chrysina gloriosa; assembly: GCA_038088585.1. Taxonomy (NCBI): domain Eukaryota; kingdom Metazoa; phylum Arthropoda; class Insecta; order Coleoptera; family Scarabaeidae; genus Chrysina; species Chrysina gloriosa. The sequence continues at coordinate 38,416,275 of CM076090.1, read as the reverse complement.
TTAATAATTAAATAATTATTTAATTATTCATATATTAAAAGACACTAAAACTATTAATTTCAGAACCGATATTCAAAATTTAAGTAATGTATATAGCAATTTGTTAAAATGACATTTGCATTTCTTAAGAAGGAAACCTTTGGCTAGGTTTTTGAATTTGGTTTTCCCTAGTCCTTGAACAGAATTGTTAAGGTTTCGACAAAGATTTTTTGATATAAGGTTTTACTTAATTTGCATGTATGTTTACACATTAATTTAGTTTTTATAATTTATATATATATAAAAGTTGGTTACACATCCTCTATATCAAGAAATCCTAGTCATTAGTTATTTTGTTGATAGTTCCCAAATAAAAAACAAATGTTTGTTTATATATTTATCTAGTTATATTTTCACTGAAGAAGGTATTCCGAAAACGTTTATAAACGTTCTGAAAATATAACTATCGTTCAAACCAGCCTTGTTTTATTGACCTATTAGTGGTAGAGATCCATCATATAAGATAAGTATAAAAGGTCACGAAATATATATATATATATACATTTCCTTTATAATATACATTTTCTTTTAAAATTTTTGTTTTCATCTTGTACCTATTATACCTACATACATATATCGTCGGTTTGAAGGTAAGATTCACTATATTTCAATCCAAAATAAATTATTAACACGTAAATACTTGTAAAATACATACTAATAAGTATTTACGTGTTAATAATTTATTTTGGATTAAAATGTAACTTAGTCTTACCTTCAAACCGACGATAAGCACATTTAATATTAATTTAACATTCCCACCAATAATTTTAAATTTCGCGGCTAGTTGATATCTACCGCCTTCTGTGACACCTCAAATCTTGTTGTGTGAAATAGATATACATCTATCTATCTCATCGGATAACTTTTTAGCGTTGCGTCCGGTATCTGTTAATGTATTATGACAATAACATATACTAGCAATTGTTTCTAATTTACAGTCAAATTTCTTGCAGTAATAAAACAACAATTTGCTTTCTATCCAATTGAAGAAAGTTATTTTGACCGATACACGTGTTAACTATGTATATACGTGTTTTGCTCACGGCGTACTTTGTTTACTTGTTTTATTAGTATTATCACTAGATACTGTTTTGTATCTACAGTCGTAGAGTGAATTGACCTCAATCAGAGACAGAAGCAAAATATAGAGAATTACTACATGCGACAAGGATAAACATATCTCTTGATATAGGACATGAAATACGTCAATATTGAATCTTTTTTTCTTATTGACAGTGATTGACACATTCAATGCAGTTTGAACATAGGGACGGAAGAAAATAAAGAAAAGGAAGAATTAATATCAAAATGATAAGACAGCAAATAGGCTTCTTAATGTTTTGATTGACCTTTCACCGTCAGGCAACTATGTTGAAAGTGATCACCCGACATAGGGCACATAGGGGAAGTCTATATCATTGGTATTATCACTGCTGTTGCATCAGATATTTGCATTATTAATTAAAAATAAATTGACTTTTCACATTTGTACTGTTCTATGTAAAAAGCAGATAAAATGTACGAAATTCCACTTCACATGCTGTTACTTAACGCCAATAGATAAACGTCACGAAACGGTGGTATGAATCTATTATATCGCAATAGATTGTAGTCTCCAACGTATTTTTGTATTGCAATGAAATATTATAGAGTATTACTACAGCTAGTAGGGAGAAAAATACGATGGAAAAATAGTGGAACTCGGACTTCTTCAATTGGAATTATTCTCGAATAAATAGGTAGTGTAATTTGAAGTGCTTAACATTAAGGAAAACCCTATAAAATTTGTGTAGGTAACATCAAGTGTATTTCATGACATCTCTTACCTGCTATTATCACTAAATTTAATCACATTGTTAGCATTCGTATGTTTTTGAGTGTCTATAATCATATCTATCAAAGATTTCTCATATTCGATTCCGTCTATAACCATTCGACCCTTGAAAAACCAATGTCTGCTATGTTCACTATTGGATTGGGCCAAATCAAAACATTCTACACTAGTTGGATTCCGTTTGAGGATGTTCTTGAACAGGTTGGTATAATAATCCAAGTCGCTTTCGTCGAATGCCAAACCTAGATCTTCATTTATTTCTCTAAGAGCTGCTTTATCCCTACCTAAGACATCTACATTGCATAAATCGTTCTTTTTCGTTAACTTTTCATTGAAGCTGTTTTTAGGAATATTAGATTCCGTATATCGACATTCAGTCATGCGATCAAAAAGCGCCATAGTCAATTCATTTTCTTCATCTTTAGTAATTGATTGATCAAAAGTAATGAAATATCGTCTGGATATCTCCAAACGTTGTATATTTTTTAAATTGAGAGAATGGCATATGGACACTGCATTGGTTGAGTTTGATGTTGAAAAGTTAAATCTAGGACCTATCTCAACGATTAAGTCACAAGAAATTGGTACTAATTGCGACTTTTCTGTTAGCTTTTCTGGTTTGAATGGTGATTGTAATACCCATTTAAGTGTATTTACTTCAGAGTCGTCTAGTTGTCCATTTTGAACTTCAATATGATAACATATTTCGGTTTGTAAACTGTGCACTTTCGAATTTTTTCTTTGTAGCCGTAGAAGTATTTCACCTGTTTTTGCTGATGTATATCCGGGAGTACGATATAATCGTAAAATTGTAGAATTTTCGTAAGTTTTCATTGTCACTAAACTTTTGCAGTACCTGAAACAATAAACACTGAATATATTTATTCGGAAATCACTAGTTACTAAAATAATGTAAGTTTGATTAGAAATGTTTAGAATTTATCAGTTGCACGCTTTCAGAGAGGTCATTATAGTTTACTGCTGTGGGGTTAACTTGATTACTTATCTATGCATATACGAAACCTGTTATTAATAAATGTTTTGGAAAAATAAGATAGTCAACAAGTATTTCAAAATATATTTTTGTTAGAATTATGACAAAATACTTTTAGTATGTACTGCACCTTATTTAAACATTCTTAGCAACACGTCTTTGAAAATTCATAGACTACGGATAATTAAATATAATAAATATTGATAAACATTGACGCGTTTTGACAAATAAAGCACGTAATATTCAATGTCTAGTGTGAAGTAATAAAAATATTGAAAATGTTTAATATTTATATAAGTATTTTAATATAAAAGAAAATTTAATTTTAAATCTTAATATTCGTCTAATACCAATTTCATTCTATATGCCTGCGTTTATGTATATGATTATTACAAATTCCCCGTATCAAGGCAAATCTTATTTAATACATTATTATCGCTGGGTTTCTATTACGTATCATCTGTATAATACTAGTCCTATAATAATTTAACAGATATCCATTGACCGTATCTCTAACATTTTATACACATACACTAATGATAATACAAATCAAATATTTTACGAGTTTGTCATTGAAAGTTGATTAAAAATGTTCAAAGTTCAAGTAAACTTGTAAATTATTATTACATATTATATATGTCTTCTTATACTCTAATGCAGATTATCGGACGAGTCGAAATATTTCTATGATTTAGCGCTTTTGTTAAGTTACAATACATTTATGGAAATATTAGTCATATCAATAGCAACTATAACCGAATAATATGGAAAATAATAACCTAATCGAAATTAATCAGTGTCCACAAGATTTGTACATACCATTTGAAATACTGTTTACGAAAGGAGCTTTAAATTTCTTAGCGGAATTATTTGCCACGTTTGAATATAGAATAAATCAGGTGAGGAATTAACTGTTATTACAAGATTATAATATTTTGAAGAAATCGGAAGAATTGTTAGTCTAAATGTTTGTCTTATTCCAGCTTTATTACGATCGATTTATTCGCAAGTATGAATTTAAAAGATCTAACAACTTACCAAACTTTGGCAATACCAAACAGAGAAGCGATAAATCTTGGAAGGTCAAGCCAGTACCAAAACGCTTGGCAAATAGACACCTAGACTTAGGAGATGTATCTCCGACAAATACATCCCATTTCTTTGGAACATTAGTTGCTGAAGTACAAGGAATACAGGTAGAAATAAAGCCGTGTTATATATGATATTGAATTTCAATATAAGATTGTTGCCGAACTAACTTTTAGTATTCTTCTTATTCGTTTTATTATGCAGAGCATCTATTTAATGAATTGGTTGATTAACGTTGAAGGTCGCAGGACTGTTGGTCACATACACTGCATGTGAATTACAATACAGTTATTGCATAATAAGTGGAATACAAAAGACAATGGTTATATTCTAAATCATCTGTGTAATATGTAGCGTTTATTAAAAAGGCGGATGACGTGTTATCATTAAGTAGCGTAAATCAGATTGACGCTGTCACTCCTCCGAATTTTATTATTCAATGATAAGTTTTCATTGAATAATAAAATTCGGTGGAGTGACAGCGTCAGTCCGATTTACACTACTTAATGATAACACCCACCTTTTAACAAACTGTAGTAATATGGTACACTTAGAATTTAGTCACGAGAATCTAGAAGCAAATAGAAATGTAATAATATAATTTTATTTGAACTTTCTTTTGGGACCCATTAGTGTTATACAAGAGGTTGTAGTTTACCTACATATAATAGCATTACAAGTTAAAGAATAATATTCTTATTCAATACTAATAAGTAGAGTTTGTTAAAGAGGTAGATAACGTGATATCATTAAGTAATGTAAATCGGACTGATACTGTCACTCCTCCACATTTTATTATTCAATGATAAGTTGTCATTGATAAGTTATCATTGAATAATACAATCCGCAGGAGTGACAGCATCAGTCCGATTTACTATACTTAATAATAACACGCCATGTACCTTCTTAAAAACTCTACTAATAAGTAATGATTGTTCAGTTTTTATAGTTTTTATTTATTGTGAGTAATTCTTCTACACTTTGTTATACATCTAAAAGAAAAAACATAACTTACATAACCTTATTTTGTAACCATGTTCTCGCCCTCTAATGTTTATCACTTTCCTTAACAATGATAGGTTCGGCACATGCGCATGTTGTTCGCTGAAGAACGGTCTATAAACAGCGAACAAAACACGCGTGTATCGAAAAAGGCGATAGATCTATGCGAGTTTGATATCTGTCTGTTCCGTCACATATGTATATCAAACTCGTATTAGGTCTATCGCCTTCTGCCGACAAACGCGTGCTTGTTCGCTGAATATAGACTGTTCTTTCGCGCGTTTGTCGAACTCTAGTGATAACACATACTAATACATCGTGTCCGAACATACTGCGAACGCTTCTCTGTGTTCTTGCACTGTTAACTGTTAAGTAAACTTGAAAAAATCCTAAATATGGGTTGCCGTAGTAAGAAAAAAAAGCTAAAACACTCAACTGTTAGATATTATGAACATCAGAAATACTATCAATACTATCAACTTCCACTTATTCCAATCCATCTACAAACACAGTTCTCGCTTTGAGCTTACAGAAACTCAAAACGCAGAAGGATCTAGAACGGAATAAAGTTGGAAATAGGAAAACAACTTAAAAAAAAATCATAGAATTATTGTTGAATCAAAAACTCCGGCTATATGTTGTAGATGAAAGACGTGTGAAAATCAAATCAAGAACTATAACAATACCCATGGCCATCAGTTTGATGTAGTAAAACTAGACACAAAAGGAGCTAATTCATTTTTTCGAATTAGTGCTGATGTAGGTTTGCAGGACACCTCATACTAAGGGTACTAGGAAAATTGTGCAATACAGCTTTATTTATTAAAGTTCTTCAAATTATTTCCACCTCATTCAATACATCTCCTCATCCTCCGAAATCAATCTTTAAACCAGATTTGCCAATTTTCAGTAGGGAGCAAGGCACACTCGTTGTCCCAAGCCGTTAGAAGGTGCTCATCATTGGAAAACCACATCCTTTTCAACTTCACTTTCACATGCGGGAATAGTGCAAAGTCGTAGCGAGCAAGGTTTAGACTGTAAGGGTGGTGCTGAAGAAGTGTCAGTCCTGTAGTGGTCAAATATTCGGCACAGGCTTTCGCGCAGTGGGCTGGGGTGTTATCATGATGGAGGAACCAGCTGTTCATTCTTGGATTTGGTCGTAGGTTTTTCATAGATTCGATGACTTTAGGCAGACACTGTTCAGAGTATCACTTAGCTGTGACTACCTTCTGTGTATCCAAAACGACACGCTCCACAATTCCACTAGATTTGAAAAAAACAACAGTTACCATTTTCTTCTTTACTGACCGGGATTTTCTGACAGCGACGGGTGTATCCTTTATCATCAAAAATGCAAACTTTGTTTTGAGTCTTGGTCGGCACATCATAATAGTACCCAGTCTTGTCACCTGTCACGATGTTGTTCACATGGCGAGATCGTTCCTTTTCAGCGTCTCCCAACACCATGTCCCGCGTCGTGTCATCTGCTCTTCAGTCAGTTTTTGCGGCACCTAGAGACAACAAAGTTTCTTCACGTGCAAATGATGGCGCAGAATCGAATGAATTGCTAGTGCATTTAGGTTTAAAGTATCCTCAATCTGCTGGTAAGTCACTCGCCTGTCTTTGTCAAACATTTTCCTCACAGCAAAAACGTTTTCCTCCGTCACTGACGTTCGTGGTCTTCCCGTCCCCTCGGCGTCCTCTAGAGTGAAACTTCTCCTTCTGAATTTCCTGTACCACCTGAACATAGTTATACGATGTGGACAAACATCACCTAATGCAAAATTTTTTCATTTTTTCTAAGCAGTAGTCTACGTTTAAACCACGCGTGAGGTTATACCGCCAAACTGTAGCTCATTTAGGGTGGCATCGAACTTAAGTCTTAATTAATTCTCGAATTTAAAGAATAACGAATATGCTGTGAAAGACAAATATATCTTCAAGTATATTTGTTACCACATACTAACCGTTTGTTTTATTTACTTTATTTTCCTCTTTATTCTTTTATATATTAACACATTTTATTCTAAATATCTACATCTTATGACTTTCATTCATAAACTGACTTATACTAGCTTGTCATATAGTCGTCCCACTGCCGCACCCTTCGTTGCCTCCCGTACCGACTAAAAAGATGTCGTCCCCTTACAGTTCGGCCCTTCCTGACGTAGCGTTGACCCAAATGGTGGTCTTCTCCATTGCTCTCGTTGGCTGCATGTCCGTCTTCCTCCTCACTCGTCTGGAATTCATCTTCTTCCACACCATTTGGCTGGAGCGTGGCTGCGTCTGGGGGTGGTTCATCTCTTCTTACTTCATATTCCATATCCTTTGTCGGGTGGGTTGTGGAATCGTCTTCGGTGCTGCTCCCCTCAGAGTCCACATCATCTTCGTCTTCAACCTTCATCCAGGGTTTCAGTTGTTCCGGCGGCAGCACTGATTTGAAGGGTTTGCTCTTCAGTTGATGCCCTGGCATGTATGTTATAATATATCGGTCTCCATCCAGTGTTTTATGTACGAAATAAGGTCCAGTGAACTTCTTTGCCATTTTAGAACAGGTGTTAAGCGTTGGGATGGCTTTTATGGCGACTAGGTCACCTTCGTTGTATTGCACTGGTCTTCGACGTCGCTGGTCATATCTCAGTTTATTTTTCCTTTGGTTACTTTGCATGTTTGCAGAGGCTTTATCTCTGACTGCGCTTCTTTCCTTGGTATAGTCGTCCATTTCAATCCTCTCCGTTAATGCGTTTGTAATTGCATTAAACGTGTGTCCTCTTAACTTGCAACCGAAGAAGACCTCAGATGGATTGTACCCTGTGGACTTCTGTGTCGTGGAGTTGATAGCTTGCTGGGCACGAGCCAACGTTTCGTCCCATCGTTCAGGATCAGGATCAGTGATCTTCAACAGCGCCGGTAGTAGCGTCTTGTTGTATCTTTCTACCTGCCCATTGCTGCGGGGTGTCCGGGCAGCAGTTCGTACTAGACGGATATCTCTTTCATCACAGAACTCCTGGAACTCGCGGCTGGTAAAGGCGGTTCCCCTATCGGATATTATCCTTGACGGGTTTCCGAAAATTTTAAACAACCGTCCCAAAATCTTGACTACTTCATGACTGTTTGTCGTCTTTGTCTCTTATGCGAATAAAAACTTCGAGAAAGCATCCACAACACAAAGTATGTAGCGATGCCCTCGCCGCGTCTTTTCCAACGATCCCAGGTGATCTATATGAAGCGTCTGCCAAGGTTGACTTCCCTTGTCAATACAGTGCATATATCCTTCATTAACTGCAGCCTTGTAATTGTGCTCGAGACACTTGAGACCATTTGCTAAACACTTTCTGGTGAATTTTGTCATGTTCTTAAAATAGAAATGTCGTCTCATTTCGTCCACTGCCTTTTCTGTTCCCAAGTGAGCAATGTCTTCATGAGTTCTCATCACGATCTCTTTCCGTGCACTTCTAGGTACTACTAATAGATTTTGTCCATTGTAAGACTTCATAACTATTCCGTTAATTAAGGCGTAATCCTGATATTTCTCATCACGGGCTAACTTAGATTTGATTTCTCTCAGCTCAGCATCTCTAGTTTGTAAGGGCTCCAACTCACATTCTTCAACGAGGTTAACCTCGTATACTCTGCTTAGAGCATCAACATGCTTCATTTGGGTACCACTTCGGTATTCCATCTCATATTCAAACTCCTCCAAACTCAGGCACCATCGACATATTTTGGAATTGATTTCTTTCTTTTTCATAGCCATTTGTAGTGCGTTACAGTCTGTCAGTATTTTGAACTTCTTACCCAAAAGGTATACCCTGAAGTACTCGACCGCTTTGACTACTGCCAACAACTCCAGCTCGAAGCTGCAATAGCGGCTCTCAGCGTCACTAGTCTTTCTACTAAAGAAATATACCGGATGGAACTGTTGGTCATCTAATGACCTCTGCATCAGCATAGCGCCGTAACCATGGCTACTTGCATCCGTATGCAATTGTGTTTCAAGGTCTCTATTATAGATTTTAAGTAGTGGTTTGCGCATCAGAGATGTCTTCAATTGTTCGAAAGCTGTTTTCGCTTCTTTGTCAAACGCAAACGTGGATGTTTGCTTTAACATGTCTGTTAGAGGTTTCGCGACTAGGGAATATCCCTTGATAAATCTTCTAAAATGACCTGTTAGGCCAAGGAATGATCTTAGTTGTCGGACAGTTCTAGGTTCTGGAAAATTCTTGATCGCAACTATTTTACCAGGGCCGAGCCTAATACTTCCATCGCTTATTGTATACCCAAGATACTCAATTGACGTCATCAGAAAGGAGCATTTATCCAATCTTAGCTTCAGCCGGTTGGTTCGGATCAATCGGCAAACTTCTAACAAGATGGACATGTTCTCGTCAACAGTCTCGGTCGCCACTAGTAAATCATCCAAATAGACCTGTACTTTACCTCGCCTAATCAGGTCTTTGAAAATATCATGCATGTAACGCTGAAACACGGACGGAGAATTTGCCAGTCCAAAAGGCATTTTGGTAAACTCAAATTGGCTGTCAGGTGTTACGAAAGAAGTGTATTTGGTAGAATCATCCTCGATGTCAATGTGGTAGAACCCGTTTCTCAGATCAAGGGCAGTCAAGTACTTGGCTGTGCTTAGCCTTATCAATAGGTCATCGATAATAGGTAGAGGGAAGTTTTCGCGTATGGTGACTTTGTTTAGTTCTCGGTAGTCTATGCGCAAACGGTACTCGTTATTTTTCTTTCTACATAGAACTATGGGGCTACTATATTCTGACTTGCTTGATCTTATTATATTTTTATCTAAAAGGTCGTTTATTATTTGGTTTGTGATTTCTCTCTCCTGATACGTCAGCCTTCTTGGACAAAAACGTATGGGCTTCTCAGTTTTTAAATCGATTTTCATTTTAATGCTTGATTCGATTATTTCATCTGTTTCTTGGCTGGACCTAATCATTCTATCTACCTCATGCACTTTACTAATTTCGATTTCATTGTTAATATTTAATGGTATTTCACTTAGGTCTATTTCAATATTCATCATCTGAGCTATTTCAGAAGCTACTTCGTCAGCCAAGAACGTAACGCCCTCGGGGCCGGCAACCCATCTTACAGTGGTCAGAAAATCCTGTCCCAATATGATATCTGGTGTCAAGGCACTGTCTGGGACAACAACCGCAGTAATCTCATAGCGCGTTCCGTCGATAAGTATGCTTAAAAGCGCTTTACTGTAGCAACTCACCTTGCTACCATTCAGGCCAACCAGAGTGCAAACATTTGGCAGTTCCTTACACACCACTTGACTAATAACACATGCTTTTACTAAGTTTTTGACACTGCCTGTATCTACTAGTGCAGCTATATGTCGCTCATTGATTTGACAAATTTTATTAAATTTAGAAGACTGATCAAGGCTTACCATCATGTGTGTCGTAGAGGGTCCTGGTTGTGGCCCTCTACGTTCTCCTCTTCGCATACAAAACCTTGCGATGTGCCCTATTTCATTACATTTGAAGCAAGTAGGTGGCTTCTTGGCCGTTGATGTTGTAGCCTGGTTGCTAAGTTCATCTTTCCTAAGAAAGCAAATTTCCTTCGTGTGATCTATCTTTTTACATATTTCACATGGTGTTGGACTCGTCAATATTCTCTGCCGTTCCTGGATTTCATTACCCAGTAATGATCATAATAATCGGAATAAACTAGATTGAATCGGTCCCGCGTCCCGATTTAGAAGATTTATATTTTTGTGTATGTGTATGGCTTCAAATGCATCGAGTTCTCGCGGTGAATCGACCTGTCTTATCAATTATAAATTTTCCATTTTTATGTCGTGCCCCGTGTCATGCATATGTTTCGCGATACTTGATGAGTCTATCCTGCCGTAGCGATAATGTGCCACATGTTCTTTGAATCGTGTAGCTATTGCGCGTCTCGACTGTGCTTATACCATATATGCTTTGTCGCATTCACTGCAATCAATTTTATAGATACCCGACCGTTGTTCCGGAACTGTTTTATCTTTCGAATTACCTAAAAGATTCTTTAAGGTGTTTTTAGGTCTCGAGCACACCTTCATGTTTTGTTTTTATAGAATATTGCTAATCCCTTTTGAAATCTTATGATGCGGTAGTTTTATAAAATTCTTTTCCCGCGTAACTACCGGAGCCAAAGTCGTTGAATTTCTTATGTGAGCTTTTCTTTTAATTCTTTGTAATCGTTTTTTAACATCTCTTACGGAGTAACCGTGGTATATAGCTATCTTTTGATATATTCTAATTCTTTTCGAAACCTACTATGTGTGAGCGGGAATTTAACTAAACCATTGAGTAAGAAATTGATAAACGACATTTTATGTTGCATGCAATGGTTCGAATCCGCCATTATGAACCTATTAACGTTTATACTTTTCCTGTAGACGTCCACTTCTAATTTATTATTACTATTGTTTCTAATAACTAAACTATCTAAAAATGGGAGACGATAATTCACTTCGTCTTCTATCGTAAATTTGATTGTGTCGAATTTTGAATTTAGTTGTCCTAAGAAATTATCAACCGAACATTTCCTGGTATCGAAAACAGCAAAAATATCGTCCAGGTATCTAATCCACACTCTAGGAAAATATTCACTATCTCTCCTCATCGCCATTTCGAAATTATTCATAAATAAATTAGCGATGTAAGGAGATAAGGGGTTTCCCATGGCTGTGCCTTCCTGTTGTATGTACATTTTGTTATTAATTTGAAAATAATTTTGTTTCATGGAAAGGGAAGTCAACTATTCAGCTATTCGTACGTCGTCGATATTGTTCATTCTAAGAAAATCCAAAAGTCTAAACTTTCATTAATCGGTACGCTGGGGAAGAGTGAACAAACGTCGAACGAAATTAGAACTTCGCCTTCTTCCAACTGCATTCCGTTGATCTTATTCACGAAATCTACTGAATTTTCAATCTCTAAGCTATCCGTCCTCTTAGGCAAAGTTTTAAATTCGTTTTCTAGCCACTTTGATAACTTATAAGTAGGGGAGTTGATACACGATACTATAGGACTCATTGTTTTACCCGGTTTGTGTATTTTGGGCAAACAGTACATTTTCGGTATGATCGGGTTCGAAACAGCCAGTTTAAATTTTAACTTGTCAATTAAATTTGCACACTCCTTAACTGTGTCCTTCGTGTGTCTAATCATCAAAGGTAATGGATTTTTCTTAACTGTTTGATAAGATTCGGTCGAAAGCATGCTGTTTACCCTTTCAAAATAACCTAATTTGTCCATGATTGACTGATTTGATTGAATGATGATTTATTCCCTTTATCCGCTTTTAGATAAAAACAGTTTCCTTTTCTGAGCCCTTTAATAATGTGCATCTCGTTTTTAGTGTGCCCATTCGTTTTTGTTTCTAAATTTTTCTGAATTTTAATTTTGCAGGCGTTCCTAACATATTCATTCGTGTTCGAATCTAAATATTTTATACCCGTTTCTATATCCGCGATCAGTTCTTCTATTGGTGTCTTTCCCCCGTTTACGCTATGTTTCAAACCTTTATTTAAGAGCGCAATTTCCGCATTAGTAAAGGACGATTGATTACATATTAGTAGTGTATTTTCAAACTCCTTGACGTGCTTATTACTATTTTGCTTTGGGCACAACTTTCTGAATTTTCTATTTTGGTTATACATTTTTTGTTTTTAACCTATGTATGTTGACAATGTTCTTTAACGTGTGTTTGAAAATCACACCACGTTTGGAAGCTGTTTTCATATGAATTACGGGTTATTTTCAAATGTAAAGTGTATAACTCTAATTCTAATTTACTTCTTTTTCCATACAAATATCTTATTTCATTTTTAAGACAACACCTTTTCGCGCAGTTTACATTTTCGGATTGCTTACAATTATTTGAAACATCAACTTTATAAATTTTGGAAAAACATTATTTTTCTTGCAACGTTTAAGAAATAAGATATCTGCTTGAATTACGCTAAACTGTCTACTCACTTTTCTGAAGCGGTTTAATTCCTTGGGTTGGAGAGCCATAATCAATAAAGGTAATTGCAAGGACTGTGGTGTAATTTACTGACACAAATATCACATCGGTAAACTCCTCACCACACAATTGTTTATAATAAAATCGGTGACACGTGTTTCGCTAGCTCGGGACAAGCATCTTCAACAACCGTATAAACCGAAGTGACAAATTTCTAACATTAAAAAATCTTCTAAATCGGGACGCGGAACCGATTCAATCTAGTTTATTTCGATTATTATGATCAAATGAAAGAATTTAAACTAAAATTAAATTTTAATTTCTTCGGGTATTAACCAATTCACACAATGTACTTGTAAATCTTTAACGTTCAAACTTCGGGTTTAGCAGGTACTTTTCCCTTGGCCGTCCACTTGACTTAATATGGGAATTTGCGGAGGTGAAAGGCGTCACCGAGAGGGAAAACATTTGTACACGCACACACATGGTCACAGTAAAAAGTGGGGTAAAATTGCATGTTGTAGAATTCTTAATGTTAGAAATTTGTCACTTCGGTTTATACGGTTGTTGAAGATGCTTGCCTCGAGCAAGCGAAACACGTGTCACCGATTTTATTATAAACAATTGTGTGGTGAGGAGTTTACCGATGTGATATTTGTGTAAATTACACCACAGTCCTTGCAATCACCTTTATAGATTGGAATATATCACTCTATACAGAATCATATTTCCCAGTATTCTTCAATAAATTTTATTTAGGAAAAGACCGAAAATAATTTTTATCACTCACAATAAAATAAAAAATACAAATTAACAATCCGTGCAAACCACATATTTAGGCAATATTTTAAAAAGAAGGTTTCGTTTCCCCTCGCGCAAGCGGGAGTTGCACGAATTTGAATATTTTTTTATAAAAGTACCGGTGAAGTAGCTGAACTACGGTTCCGGAATAGTTCATTAATTCTTATTCGTCATTATTATAGACCGGACCGACGATTCCCCTGTTGCGTCACAGCAACGCACGAAAAGAGTCGTGCCGAATATGGTGCCGAACACCTGCACTGACGATTATTCGATGGACGAACAGTGGGTTGTTTAGAATAAGATAGAGTAGTCCTTCTTTGATTTTTGGATTATCATTTTTACATCTTTCAGATCTTTTGTTAATTGTTTTAATTTAATTTGGATTGCATTTTAGATACTACCATAAGAATGAGTTATGGTATTAAATCGGGTAAGCTTACACATACATATATAATCATAGACCGGACCGACGGCTCCCCTTATTGCGTCACAGCGACACATGTACAGGTCGTGCTGAACCTGAACACCTGCACTTGCGATTATTCCGTCGACGTCTTAATAATAAGATAGAGTAGTTGTGCTTTGATTTTCGGGTTCTCATTTCTATAGCTTTTAGATCCTTGTTAATACAACCTTTAATAAATTTGCTTAACCTATGTGGTTTAGGGTTAGCAACGTTTCGTTTTCTTCTATTATTTCTTTTTTGGAGTAGACGTTGCCAGATCTCTTTCTTTCCGTCATATTAAGAGGGTTTTTTAATTTTATTTGTTGAAAATAGTAGTACACATTAGCGATATACCCAAGAACATAAAATATTTCGAGACGCATACGGTGAAATTGGAAGAAGCAATGACAACATTAAATAACATTTTTAATAATTTGAAGAATGTTTCTGGTAATTTTGGTGTTTCTTTAAGTAAAAGAATTGATGCGGTTTTTACTCGGAATCCTAATTTTATAATATTAAAAAGTCTCTACAGTGAAGATAATGCATATGATTTTAAATACCATATTCACAAATCTCTCACCAACTTAATCTATTTAAAAAGTAATGCAAGAGTTGGCGACTCGCAAGGCTGCTGGGGAGCTGGATATTAGAATAAAATACTTTAATGATGTGCCTAAAATTATTAAAACATCAGATTCGTCGAACTAGGTTCGTCCGGCAGCATTTCCATTCCTATTGCTTTGCATATTCGATATCAAAACACTTGAGGCATACGTACGAAGACTGAATTAATTTATTCTTGTAACGGCATACTGGATGCGGATGTTACACTGTTCACCGAAACCTGGTTCGACGAGGATGTATGCAGTCGTGAGATCTTTGACACTTCTTATAATGTGTTTAGAGCTGAAAGGAACTTTTCTATTGTGGAGAGAACTAGGGGTGGGGAGTTCTTTCGGCTTTTGCTGATAGATGCATTAGTTCTCAAGGAGACACTTCAGCTATTACCATATTGGCACCTATTGTTGACTTGACCTTATGCCGATGTGAATTTCAGTATCTGACCGTTTATATTGCAACTATTTATATACACCCAGACGTCAGCTGTGATGATTTTGATGCCTTCTTAGATGCCCTTGGTTTGCACCTATTGGATAGGCAACTACTTATTGTAGGAAATTTTAATGCCCCCAATTATGATACTCATAACCTTCTTGACAGAAAATCAGCAACAATTAAACATTTTATGGAGATACTTAATTTGCGTCAAGTAAATGGTGTTCTCAACGACGATGGTAGACTGCTTGATCTGATATTTACAAATTTGGAATATGAAGTGGAAGTTGTTCGTGATTTGTCTCCCTTGGCGCCGGAGGACTCTCACCATCCGGCTGTTGCTGTCACCCTACAATTCTCTAGGGCTCCTAGAATGGAGAATTTCCAAACAAATGTCAACCTTCGATATAGCTTCCGTAGTGCTAATTTAACTACTCTATACACCGATTTAGCTTCTTATGATTGGTCCTTTCTATCAAGATTTCATGACCGTAACGAGGCGGTGGCTGCCTTCTACAATGCATTATATTCCATCATAGACCGCTCAGTTCCTAAAGGTAGATCCATCGGTCGTCGTTATCCTGCGTGGTTCACTGCTGATGTTATACACTTAATTCACATCAAGGACTATTACTTCAAGAAATGGAAAAATACGAAGGCCGTGCTCTATCATAACGAATTTAAACGAGTGAGACGATTATTAAAGCACAAGTCGCAGTCCGCTTATAACAATTACCGAAATCAACTTCAGACTGAAATCTTAAGCAACCCAAAGAACTCTTGGAAATTTATTTCCTCTAAACGATCTGAGACAAGGATTCCTGGTAGGATGATATATGATGAAGAGGAATTTGACCAGCTTCCGGAAATTGTCAACATGTTTGCCGAAGTGTTTTCTGGATCTATCTGTGAGAGTGATAGTGTGATAACCGTGCCTTTCAGTTACTATCCATCTCTCGATATCGGTCACATAACCGAAGCGGATATTAAAATTAGTGCGAGGAAACTCAAACGTGACATGAATACAGGAGACGATCTTGTGCCGGGTTTCTTAATTCGTGATTGTGCTTCAGTATTAGCTTTTCCATTATCTATACTCTTCAACTTAGTCACTACAACATCTACATTCCTAGATGTGTGGAAAGTGCGCAGGATTATATCTGTATTTAAGAACGGTAAGCGATCAGATATCTCTAATTACAGGCCGATAAGTATCCTTTCCACTTTTGGTAAGGTTTTTGAACAAATTCTATGCTCTAGGATATATCGCCATATTCTACCATATCTACTACTACTACTGTTACCAATCTGATTGATATTACGCAGTATATTTCATCGGCAATTGACTGCCAACAGCAAGTGGACGTTATCTATACTGATTTTTCCAGAGAATGACTCCATTGATCACAATCTACTCCTTTCTAAGCTTGACTACATGGGATATTCATCTAACCCCTTTCCTATATCTTCAGGAGTGCCGCAGGGATCCAACGTTGGTCCTCTGCTCTTCAATGTCTACTTAAATGACCTCTTATTGAAGCGCAACTGTCAGTGTCTAGGATATGCCGATGATCTAAAAATATATAGGGTAATTTATTCGCTAACAGACTGTATCGTACTGCAAACCAATCTTGCAATTATTTATGAATGGTGTAAGCAAAACAAAATATCTTTAAACGTTAATAAATGTGCAGTAATCTCTTACACTAGATGTAGTGAACCACTAATATTTGATTACTCCGCAAAATTAGAGCTGATCGCTAGAAAGCTTGAAATTAAAGACTTGGGGGTACTGTTTGACTACAAGTCAACTTTTTCTCAACACGTGCACTCAGTTGCTGCATCGGCTTCTAAATCTTTAGGTTTTCTGATCCGTTCATGTAGATCTTTTAATGATACAAGCGTAATTCGGATATTATATGGCTCCCCTACTATATGAATCAACAGCTCTGTATTGAACGCGTACAGAAGAGATTCCTGAAATATATGTCCTTCAGGGCTACCGGTATCTACCCGAAGAGAGGTGCGGACTACACCAGTCTGTTGAATCAACACGGGTTCGAAGCTCTGTCTTACCAAGAGCCAGAACTAATATCTTAATAAAGTCTCCTCTTTATGTAATGTCAAATAATTTTAATGTATACCATTCAGAACACTTTTAAATTTAAATTGAAATGGCTCACTTTGGAATGACTTTTTGTTTTTAATGTATTTTTCTAGCACGTTATTGCGTTTAGATACGGAATATTTTATTTATTTTCCATGGTTTTAATTCTATTATGTCACCATTTTTTTTATTATATGTACTTACATATATAAAAGAATTCTGTTATTTTATTCTATTCTATATTTTTTTGTATTAGATACTGCACATTTGTATTTATTATAATGCGTAGTCCTGTAATTGGCGTTAGACAAATAAAGAACTATTATTATTATTATTATTATTATAAATCTAATTTTTAATATGCTCTCCTCACTAGCTGCGATGTGGAAAGAATTTTCTCTATATTTAAAAATATATTAACCAGCACGCGTACAAATCTAATAGTAGAAAATTTAAATTATATCGTAATAAACAATGTCAATAAATTATGTTTAATGTGACATATATAATGCTTTGCAAATGTAACCTGAACACTGGCTTGATAAAGTTCTTTGACCATTTAGATGACGGAGTTCCCATGCGAAAAGTTTAAAATTTTGGGTTGAAATTTAAGAAATCTATTGTTACTATTTACTGATGATTTGTATGTTTGCTGATGGTGTAAAAATATTATTCTCAATTAATGTGTTTTTTCTATACACTAGTAGAAATGATTGTAAAATGCTTCAGTCGAATTTGAATAAAGTAGGTTAATGGTGTCTGTTTCTTTAAGAACCCGTTTACTTCCAGTCCTGAATATAGGGCTGGGTAGACAGATCGGCTAGGGCAATGGTATACTTCTAACAAATTACACCTAACTACTGTATTAGGTTGCCTGTGTACACCAGAAAATTACGTTCGTCCACATTGCTATGCTATTGCCACTGATATTTCTTAACCTTCCTATACTCACGTCAAAATGAAAGACGTATACTATACTATATAAGTCGGTCTCACAGACCGTGTGCGTGAGTATAGGAAGGTTAAGGATGTGATTTTGTGAAAGATCTAGACGTTTTGTTTTGATATTACATCCACATATTGTTTAGATTGTATTAAAAAAATAATATACATAAAACTAATAGACTTTCATTTAACTAACCCTATAATATAAATACTCCTTTATGTTTACATTTCAGTAGCACTTAATTTTCATTTAATCACAATATTCTATTTAAATGCAGATCATAAACTATTACTATTAATTACAGGTAGACTTCGATGATGGACATTGTCCTACTTGGCGAAATCAAATCTTAGGTTTATATAATGTGTATAGTATTGTTCATCAAGAACATACTAATATCAAACCCATAAGAGAATTACCAATTTTAATGTTGAGACCCAGAGCTTGGAATATGGTAGAACATAATATAATGGCAAGTAAAAAATGTTTGGCTAAATGCTGCTTTTACACTACCTAGTTTTATTTATTTCTATATTTTGCACTCGAATGTACAAAATGTATATTATATGTTTTACCCTTAAGAAAGTATGAAAGTAAAACACCGTACAAACTGGTTAATACCTAACAGCGCACTCCATCATTAGAGAGTTAATACTAAATTATTTAACTACTAAAACGTTGTAAGGAATAAATCTTTGACTTTCGTCTGTGGAAGCCTTGAGGGCAGGTAGCTCGTTTACGTTGAGTGTGTCTAAATACATAAGTACAAGTATATATCATTCAGATTTGTTTTAATAAGCCGGAAAAGTTAGTTGTCCAAGATATACAGAAACCTATCGTTGTAACAGGTTTGTCTGAAATTAATTCAGTTTGAAATAGGACATCAAATAGAGTGCCTTGTAATGAAAATACGAGTGAAGTCATGCATGTTGTCGGAAGAATAATTACAAATTTCAAATTATTCGATTTACTGAACCAATGACCATAGTTTAACTCGACCATGTTTGTTTAAATAAAACTATGATGTGGTTCGGTACAATAAAATTGATTGAACTTTTAGGTGAATGGAAAAAAGTTGCCAGGTGCTTTAGTTGATTTTAGTATCTTGATGTATCACAATGCTTACTTATTATACAGAGAAAATTGTGGTCCCTGCTTATACCTATCGAAATTAGAGTCTGCAAATGAAGCCAAATTATGGAATGACATCTTTATTTGGTCTCAAGAAAAGTTAAATATACCGCACGGAACTATTAAAGCATGCGTCCTTATTGAAAATATATTGTTAGCATTTGAAATGGAGGAAATATTATATGAACTAAAGGACCATTCGCTTGGCTTGAACTGTGGTATATGGGATTATTCAGCATCAATTATAACCAAATTTGGTAAAATAATGATTATATATATTTTATTACATTATTTATTGTTAGTCCAGGTCGTGTTTTCATAACAAATATGTTTTAGGTCACCGCAAAGATTTTATTTTACCAGACAGAAACAAATATGTAAACATGCACAGGCATTTTTTGAAGAAATACATGCAACTTGTGGTTCAAGTGTGTCACAGCAGAGGAACATATGCAACAGGTGGTATGGCCGCTCAACTTGTACATGGTGAAGAGTAAGGAGTAAATATAATATGCAATATGAAAGTTTTGGTCCTTGTTTCAGTTAAATGAAAAATGTCGTATAAGGAATATTTTTCATTATACACTGTCAAATATCTTGATTTCGGTTTTTTGAAGTGAAACTTCTATAGGCACGCTAGAGCAAATTGGTCTGACCACGAAAATATGAAATGCGCACCCCCACCAACTCCCCGAGTGAGAAGGATAGACCGTCGTTCTTACTCTTTTGCTAGAACACGATATGCCGAAGGCCTTGAGCATGCGCAGCGTGACGCTTCTCTCCTACCAAACAAACGCGGCAGTTAGGAGGATAGAGACGCACAATCGTCCCTAGTCCTCCTCTCTCTCTCTCTCTCTCTCTCCCTTTCGCCATGAGCGCGCTACTGTTTTTAACCGTACTAAGAAGGATAGACAGGGAGAATCGTTCGGACTCGCTCAGTCTCACACAATGATCGCATCTACAATGCGTAGCGTCCCAGTATGAAGTGACTGTTAATACGGAAACAGGATTTGCAGCCGAAACCGAAAATTCGGCCTCGGTCTCCGTTTCGGCCGAAACCAAAACTTCTTTAGACATGTTAAAATTTCAATTGTATGCTGAAATGTGGTGTATGTTTTATATGTCATATAGTCCATTTGTGTTAAATGAAATAAAAAAGCAACAATTCGGTATATAGGAATAGTAGATATTTATTTATGTAATATTAACTTGCTGACTCTGACGACTATGAGACACAAAGCGCGACAATTCACGAACACTGAGTTTCGGTGCGGCCCAAGTTTCGGCTGATTTTTAGCCGAAACTGAAACCGAAACCGAATGTTCGGTGGCCACTATTAATAAGTAGCATGAGAATTGGAGAAAAGAAAGTAAAATAAAAAACTAAAACCTACAATTTAATACATGCAACATTATTAACAAGAACCATCAATACCCATAATAATTAAGCAGTTTATACATAGAAGGTTCACTTCCAAAGCGCGAGAGCCTCACGCACCATTTTCTTAATTCTCTGTGGCACACATCAAAAATAACAAATGTATATAGCCGTTGGAAAAACGTCTGCACGGTGCCCTATCATAGATTTATGAGATTAGTATACATTGATTTGGCGGCACAATACAACGAAAACAAAAAAACTAAACGTGGCGTGGGTTACAAAAAAATATATATACAAGCCTTTCATTTGAAAACTTTCCACCTAATCAACTATTCAACTCTTTAATTAGCATAACTATCACAAATCGTTGAAACACTTCGATTTTGTTTTAGAGGGGGACATTTAATAACCTATGCTAATCAGTCGGGATGCCGTTCGTGAATCAGAGACACAAATGTATTTAATTCCATCATTTATTGATTCATTTCATTTTTATTAGGTAATTCAAATTAAATTCTCAAACTGTATTCCTTTGCTATTTTAACGACAGTGCAATCTAATTTGTTTATCATTGTGTTTATATGTTTTCTTGTATTATTACTCCGTTCCATTTAATAAGTTTTTGTTTTTTCGAAAAATGCATGGCTAACTATTGAGATTGGCAAGAAAGTAATTTTGGTTGCCACACATCAAGAGCGTTGTTTTGAAAGACATACCAGTGTATGGCTTTCTCCTTTCGACATTTCATATCAGTCATTATTGTTACTTTAGAAGCAAGTTGTGCGTAATTGTGCGGACCGAAATTTCTATGAGCGCGGAATTATGAACCTGCAAAAAGATGGCAAAAGGTCATTGAATAAGATGGAAAGTACATAATTGATTAAAGTTTATTCTTGGTACAAAAGAGTTTTATTTCAGGCTATAAAACCGAAATTACTTTCTAGCCAACCCAATAGATATCTAACAAATAATTATTTTGTTCGGTGTTTATGGCTCTGTCATTATTGACTACAGGATAAAGTTGTAGGTAATTATGTGCTTAATAATCAGAGAGGCGACAAATAAATAAGTTCGATTCGCCTAGCGAGTCACCCAAGCGAAGTATGCATATGTTTGTCGCTGGACCTGGCTGACTAGTCAAGCGTTCAATTGTAGGCTTTGCAGTGCGGTACGTAATCTGCTAAAATCAATGAAAAATATTTTTTTTTTATTCTAGAATTGTCTTTCTACTTATTTTATTATACTGTATAGTAAACATGGACCGACACATGTTAATAATTTATTAATAAGAAAGTAAAGATGAAAATGTAATTTTACATAGTTGGATTTAAATTTTAAGCAACTATGGAAGATCGTCATTCTCGCTATTAAAATGAGTGCAATATGCATTAATTATTATATGTTTCTCTAAATTATCTATTGTAAATTGCGTTCTTTGAGATGTAAAAATAGTTTTGAATTTCGAGAAAAATCTCTCGACCTGACAGCTTGTTGCAGGCGCATAAGAAAAATGTGAAATAACCTCTCTGCATTTTATGTAGTACTGATTTTGGTCGTTAATTGTGTTGTTTGAAATATCTTTCAAGGTATTATAGTCTGGATTACGTTCTATTACAGCTTTAATTTTGCTTCGTCTTTTCTGGCCTATAGGAGCATCAATCATTTTCAGGGTCGTAAACAGTGACCCTAATTTTTCAAAGGAATCACGTAACTTTAAATTTCGAGTTTCTAAATATTTAATAGTTTTTGGTATTTCTACAAAATGTGTGCGAATAAATTTTAGTTTATCGGGTAAATCTTCTCTAACAATTAAGTCCTTACATTGTCTAATATTTTGTGCATCATCTTTTAAGTTAAGTATAAAAGGTTTTAAAACAGAAAAATGCTGTTCATAGAAGAATGCAGCTTCTAACTACGTACCCCAACGCGTAACAATAGGTTCTGGTGGTAAAGGAATATCTGGACACATGTTTTTATATGCAGCTACTCTAGCCGGCGCCTTTACCAGTATCTTTTTAAATAAACTAATTAATGAATTTATTTCAGGAAATTCTGACCGGATTAATTCGGCAATTCTATGTATTCCATGAACAATACACGTTAAATGTAGCATATTTGGAAAACATTTCTTAAGCAGTTTTCCCGTTTTTAGCATAACACTAGCGGCACATGGAGATAAAGAGTAAAACCTTTGTAGGGTCGCCATTGCATATGTTATCTAAACTCTTAGTAACAATATCACATAACTCTTCGGCATTGATAGCGGCTCTAAATTTTGTGGCTATCAAGAAGGATAGAGGTGGTTTTTCTGGATGCAATGTACCCACTACAACATTAACAACACATCTTCCCGTAATATCAGTAGTTTCATCTGCGCTAATCCAAATATAATTTTCACCTAACTTGAAGCGTATTTGATCAATTGTTACTTGAAACTGTTGCGGTATGTAATATTTTCTAATTGTTGAATGATGTGGAACATCTTGTTTTGTATATTTCTTAAGAAACTCACGTAAGTCTGGATTCTTTAGTTTGTGCAATGGAATATTTGCGCTAAGAAATGCTTTGCCTAAATCATTAAAAAATTGTTTATTAGAAGATTTTCTTAAGTTTTGAATATGTTTTTCTCTTTGTAAATGTTGCTCTAACGACTGTTTACTTCGAAAACTTAAATTTTGTGTACAAATTGTGCAATGTATCTCCTTTGCATTTACTTTTACAAACACATGACCATATTCTGCTAAAATGCGGGACATTCTCAGCATTGTGGAAATCTGTTCCTCAAAAAACAACAAAGTAAAACTACGGAGTAGGTAGTAGAAAAAGAAGGAAAAAGTAAAAAAGTAAACGAAAACAGTACGATAGTTCAAAAATATATACATATAACGAAAAATCGGGTTTATGGAAAACGCAACGCCTTTTATACGTCAAGATAATAATAATATTAACCTTTCTATACTCACGTCAAAATATGAAACATCTATACTATACTATATGTCGGTCTCACAGACCGTATGCGTGAGTATAGGAAGGCTATAAACAAGGTCCTTTTCAATAATTCTAACGATATACCACTTGTCATAGTTATTTTTTAAATAATCAAATTACGGTTATTTTCTTTTTATTTGCGAACTATTCAAGTAGTACGCTATGGAAACAATTGATAAACGCGCATCGCATTTAATTATAAAATTCAAGTTAGTTACAATTTTTCGAAATTTTAAACATATTATTTTAGTATAAAATATTTATTCCGTTGGAGTTGCAATTTTAAATAAAAATAATATCTGGAAAAGTAATAAACAGAGAAAAATTGAGGAATAATAAAGGATATTAGGAGATAAAGTAATACCAAAACGACATAATTAAAGTAAGTAAAGTATTTAAGATAGTAATGGTTTGTTATTTTATAACGTATGATTTAGTAGCGGTTGCAACTGTTATCTCGCTGGGAAAATAACGGTTCCTTTCGGACTGTCTCCAGCGTACGCAGTTGACGCGTTTCGATACAACTGATGGTGTTCTGTGACAACTGTCTGGTCGAGGCCGCCGTTTATTATCGATAACCACTAGAAAAATAACTTATTACGTACCTACATATTCTCTCGGACGGTAATAACAGCGGTAGTCAACATTGAGTCAGACTTTTATTGTGGAAATATTTTCTAAATATAATGTTATATAAAAATATAATATTTATAAAAACTGCAAATAAAACCATTATATTATATGGAACAAAATAACAATTCTAATTACAAACATAAATAAAAATATATTCGTACGAGATAACGTGCAACCAGTCATAAAAATACATATGTATATATTCGAATATAAATAAATAAAAATAAAATGAATGCTAAAATATATATATTCAAAAACGACAACGTTGCTATCACGAATTCTGATTTATATTTATAAATAGGATTTGTTTCATCTTTTCAGATGATAAACGGTTACGACGGTCAGAAATCAATAATCCCCTTTTCGAAAACACCCTTTTAGCGAACTGAAAGAGCAGCAATTGCACAGTATCATATTTTATTAATAACATTTGCTATGTGCCATGTGGAATCATGATGCGTTATCGAATGGAACTGTCGACTACGAAATAACGATAACCTTTTATATTGGAACCGTTATTTCAAAATAACGACAACGGTTGGAACTATTATTTTAAAAGAACCGGTTTTCCCATTACTAATTTAAGACTAAAGATGTTCAAAATGTCCACAATTAAGATTAATCCACAAGTTATACCAGATTTAGATAGAAATACATAGGTACCTACTTCACTCACATAGGCGGAACTAAAAACTAAAAATGCTAAAACTAGAAACACTGGAAACAATTAATAGTTGAAAGCGACAATCATTGACATGTGCAAATTTGTGCCATAAAAATGCCGTACAAGCTGCACACCAGTAATTCGAATGGTATTTTGATCGTAGCCAGTCTTCTCGACCCACCTGTAAGAGACTGTATGCTAATTTCAGTGAGTATGGTTCTTTCTGTAAACTAAATAAGACTGCAAGAGGCATTAATGAAGAGACAGAGGTAAGCTTATGGACATGTGTAATGCAAACTCCATTGATTTCAGTTCCATAGTCCGAACGGGAGTTTTAAAAAATATAGGTTTTATCAGTTGCACACACACTGCACATTAAAGTCTCCATGCGGAGGACGATACACCACCAAAAATACCATCTTAATAGATGACGTTAACTCGATCGCGCACATTTCAATTATATTATTTAAGTGGAATTGCCTAAGACTGCCCAAAATACTAACACTAAAGTTTGGAGTTGCGTAAATAGTAACACCACGATGTTTAGTAGCCTCACTGGACTCAGATACTATGAGGTTAAAATTATGTATTTTCAAGCTCTCAATTTGCTCAGCGGATTGCCAGTGTTCAGACAGTTGCAATACATCAATTTTTTGTTCATGTAAAACTACAGCAAGTTCTGAAATTTTACTACTTAAGCATCGCATATTTGGATGCATAATTCTTACTTCTGTTTTTTTCTGCCGCTTGGAGACGTCGAATAAAAAACGGTTCACATAGGGATTCTCAGCCCAAAATTCAGGTTTATTAAGTTCTTCATTATAATGAGATGGGAAAGATACTTCAAAAGATGAATATCTATCAGGGTATTTACTTTAAAGCCCTTCACATTGCACTCCAACGATATTCTTTTATACCAAATAAACTTTCAATTGCTCAGCCGTGATTTGAGGGTGTAGATTGTATACATGGGGATGATTGTAATTGATGACACCTTGAATTGAAGAAGTAGTATTAGAACCGTGCAAAATTTGGGATCGCGCGGGTTCGGGTTTATGATTAGTTACAACTTTCCAAACTTCAAGGTCAGCTGTCGATTTGGATATTACTTCTGCGTCCCTCGTATTGAGCTTTGACTTCTCCTGCACTAGTTTTTGCTGGGCAGTTTTTACCTTATCAATAGAAGTGTCCGTAATATTTTTCGTTTTTGATGCAGCTTCTACGATTGATGTAGTATTCTTGTTTACAATTTTATTTACATTTCCGTTGTTTGTTTTAGTTAGTAAATGCACTAATTCGATGTTAGACTCTTGCAGAATATGTACCTCGGTCCTCAGTTCTTGAATAGTTTGTTGTAAATAAGCGGTTTCCTTTTTCACAATATTTGTTAATAAATTTGAAAATTCTTCACTTTTGAGAAATGTTAGTATGTCATCCGAACTAGATCTAAGTCCAGTAGCTATCTCGAGATTATTTAAGTGTTAACACTACGAGAATTTTAGAAAAACAACTCAACATACGGAACACGACCGCACCGCATGGATACTTCGACTCGTATCATATTATTTATCATATTATTTATTATCATATTGTTTCTTAAATTATAGTTTTTCTCTTTCTCTCTTTTCTTTGTTTACTACTTTTTCAGATACTATTTTTATCTAAAATTGTAACTTCAACGGAATAAACATTTCACAGCAAAATAATTATGTATATAATTTCGAAATTAAAAGAAAAATTTGAATTTTATAATGAAACACGATGCACATCTATCAATAGTTTCCATAGTGAAAAGAAAAATGACCATAATTTAATTATTTATAAAAATAACTGACAAGTGGTATATCGTTAGAATCGTTGAAGAGAGCTTTGTTTATAAAGTCATGACCTACTATAGTTTCCATTAGAAACAACACAAGGTTGTCTCATAAATCAAAAATTATAGCTTAAATATAAAATTTGTTTGGACTGTATTATTACGCACATAATTATCTACTATTTTTTCCTTTAGATATTTTTGCTAAAGTCAATAATAACAGAGCCATAGGCACCGAACAAAATAACAAAATAATTATTTTTTGAGATATCTAGCCTTGCGTTTTTTCTAAAAAGAGAAGCAGCAAGTCTTTCTCTATTTTATGGTCTCGCCGTTTCGTCCATTTTTAACAGATTCCAAACCACTTTAGTGCTCTCCTTTCTATTAGTTGCAGTACCGTTTCCTTTGGATCTGCTCTAAGTTGTATTTGTTCGTTTCTTATGCGTTGTTGTCCTGATACCCTGGAACGTATTAAATAATCCTTTTAGACCGTTGCCACGCGTTGATAGTATTTGTTTGTCTTTTTCCCTTAAGACCCACACTTCACTTCCGTCATAGAGTACTGACTCCACCATGATTTTCCCAAATCCTTTTTTGTTTTGAATTGTAATGTACCTATGACTCTGCGGGCTTTCTGTATTCTGGTCTATATTTTTCTTTTGCCAATACCACTTTGACCGTCCATAATAGCACCTAAATAATTAAAGTTCACTTGCTAGACCCGTCTATCATTATTAATCAATACTTCAAATAAAATATCAGAGTTAATTACCATATACTTTAATTTTTTACTCAAATTATTTGATGTTTATATCTTACATAGTAGCCATTTTTTCGATTTTGTTAATTTTGTTACAGAAGATTGTATAGTACAGATAAACCTCGTTTTACGTCGGTTCGTTTTACGCCGGTTGGTGCCAGATGCGGATTCCTCTGTTCGGCCTGGGAATCCCCGTCTTCAGACGACAGATATGCGACGCGATCTAGTAGCACATCTAGTAGTTGACAAACGTTTCTACTGTTTATATGTTGTTTTATTCTATTACCAAGTACACCAGCAGCTTATTGTGTGTGTTAGTTTTTGAAAAACAAAAAGGTATGAATATATATTTTTTAATTTTTATTATTATTATTATACAATAATAGTCAATATTTGTAGTTTCATTATAGGTGACAATTGTAATTCAGTACCCAAATATTCAGCAAAAAAAAGCACGAAAAAGCATCTCCCTGGAGACAAAAATGAACGTAATTATACGCATAGATAACGGACAAACCCGACCGTTTGTCTGCAGTACATAAATGCGGATTCGAAGTTACAGCCGAAGAAGTGACCGAACTGTTAAACGTGCATGACCAAACACTCTCAAATCAAGAATTGGAAGAGTTTATGAAAAAATTAGATCGCCCTTAATCAGAAAATCCCGAAGAAGAAAAGGAAGATGAGAAAGAAAGTGATGGAAAAGCCCTAAAAATGGCTGATCCGCATCCTTTCTTCTATAGAAAAAGTTGACAGATGAACTCTGTGAAATAGACGGGGATTTCAATCGAAGCGCAAATGTTAAAAGAAGCATCACGGTTGCAGTTCGACCTTATGTCATGATTCTATAAGAAAGGAAGCGACAATCAAAGCAAATGAAACCAGACCATTTTTTCAAGAAAATGTGAGAATTTAATTTCGTTCCAACGATTGGTGAATTAGTACATTTATTTACCTTATAAAATTCATTAATTATATTGAGATTATTATTATTTGTAAAAGAATATAAACTTGCTTTATTAAATAAATTTATAATTTATTTTGAATATGTACATATATATAGGCTATTTAATAAATAAACATGTTCGATTGTTCTTAGAAATTTGACTCGGAACTTAACCTTATATCGACCATTATATTTTTGTTCGTTTTACGCCGGTGCTCGCCGAACGGAACCCCGACGTAAAACGAGGTTTACCTGTATTCCTCTTTTATCCGTTATATCCGAGTTGAAGAGAATTGTCATATTTACATAATTAATTTGCTTTTACATATGCATTTTAACCAAATTTGTACAGTAGTGTAACATTTTGAGTAGGTACAAAAATAATATTTTTGTGTTTATGTATTTCAGCGATTGGAAAAATATAGAGCTTGTAACTGCAGCAAAGAGGTTTGAAATCGAAATCGGGGTTGATGGATTTATGGTTTATGACATTAAACTGGTCGCGCACATGAATCAAGTAAATAACTAATACGTATAAAGGCTGTTCGGAAAATATTTTCTTATTGACAAATATAGTTAGTTGGAAAGATTTAGGTGACTTTCCTTTGAATGCCCATACCATTTGGCGACCGTGTGCTATGTTGAAATATGCTGTACTGTACCTCTAAGTAAGGTAATTACTTATTTTTCTTCTTTTTCAAGTGCCGTCTCTTCTCAGAGGTTGTCATCGTTATGGCTATTTTAACTTTTGAAATAGTTACTCCAAATAATTCCACTGGACTACATCCATACAATTGTCTCAGGTTATTCATCCACGAATTGCATCTTCTTACTTGGTTTCCTCGGATTTTTTCCGGTATTATTATCTGCAGGAATGTGTATTTGTCCTCTCTCATTACATATCCCAAGCACTTATTTCTAACAACGTACAATTGTAAATATATAGCTCAATCGAATACTGAAATCTGGTTGTGCTTCACGACAAGATTTGTTACAATATCCAACACGGGATGTTACTGTATCAGTAGCAAAGGTCCATCAGACAAAGTCTATGGCGCCTTAAGGTTTTAAAACGCCCGAAGCAGGGGGTGTCGAGTTTATGTTAAATTGAAGCAATAGAACTGCCCAAAACTCTTGTACATTGAAATGCCGAAGACTTAAATCCGGCTTTGCGCAGGACGTCAAGTACTAGAAGATAAATTGAATATTAAAAGTAAAATGTGATTCAACAGTTAGTGAAGGAACCCTCGGGGTATACATATTTAAAATTCACTTAAAAATTAGTTCTGACCAACCAATTTAAGTGATTACAGAACTTGAACTAAATGACTACCTTTTGTGTGTTAATATTTTTGTTTATATGAAGCTTAATTATTTAATTAGTGTAATTCTTTATGTAAAAGTCACGTTTTTTGTTATAGCTTATTCCATTATAACTAACAGAATTTTTACTTGCAGATTTAGTTTTTGCTTATCGCCAAAAGCAAAGTAGATTGAAATACAGCAAGTCCTCGCTTAACTATAAGGCTAGGTTCTTAACCTTCCTATACTCACGTCAAAATGAAAGACATATACTATACTATACAAGTCGGTCTCACAGACCGTATGCGTGAGTATAGGAAGGTTAAAATTCACGACGATAGGCGAAACATGTTTTATTTTTATAGTGAGTTTTATGAAGTATTGTATCGTAGGCGACGTTAAACCGAAACCACTGCAACTTTATCAGGGTGAATGATACATTTATACCCGCGACGTAAGATTAAAGTCGTGCATTTGGTTTCTTCTGTTTTTCCTAATATTTAGAAAAGAGAGAGATGAGTAAAAAGAGACAGCAAAGTAGTATGTAGAGGTAAACATACGTGTAATACACACATAGAAACATTAAGATTTGAATGGGTTGGACATATTGTACAGTACCTACCTATATATATTGCACCTATTGTATTACGGGGCTGATGTGTCCAGATCGCTAGTTGCCTTTTTTATTATTATTCGCGGGTCGGACCTATGTCGAAAAAAATACAATTCCAAAAAATATACCATATATGTAAAACTGCCAACCGCTATTATCCGAACAGCTATACACCTATATAAAATGTATACACTAAATATTATATAATAGGATCGAATTTAACCATTTTGTTTATAGCTTTGGACAACCATGTGCGGTAAAAATAATCAACTGAGTTTTATACCAATCGATCAAATAAGCGCGGCAGATCTTTTAACGATGCCTTTGGGAGGTGTTACAAAAAATGGTGTGATTCACAATATAGAGGTGTCGATTTTATTTATATATAACTGGTTGCAAGGTAATGGCCATTTTACTAATAAAGGTGCAATTGAAGATTCGGCTACGGCAGAAATTTCAAGATCGCAAATTTGGCAATGGATTACGCATATGGTATGTTTATAGATATTCTTCCAAGGCATCTGTCATATTACTGCGAAATAAGCTCACATTTTATTTTCATTTAAAACAAAATCAAATCTGTAATTTGATGATTCATTTTAAATTTTTATTGTAGATCAGATTAGAAGAAAACGAAGAAATTATTACCTTCAACTTGGTACATAGACTAGTGAAGAATTATGTTAATCATACAATTAATGCTGGTGTGGATAAAACACTTCTAGTTACATCCGCCAACATATTTCTTGATGTAATAAGTAGAACGGAACCACTAGAATTTTTTACCAGTTACTTGAATGATCACTATGTATTTCATAAAGTGCATCAATTGCAACCAATTACAAATGCGATTACACCTAAATTATAATATATTGATGTAAAAACTATTCTATTTTCAATCTATTAGATCATCCTCATCCTTCTTTTAATCAATTAAAAACAAAATTGAATTTAACAGAAGGTACAGTCCCCGCAATATACCTTGGCGGCGAAGGGCAGGAATGAGTTCGCGCAGATAGAGGAGGGGTAGATTGGGTATAATTCCTCCACTATGCACTATGCACTAACTAGATGAGACAGCTGGGTGGTACGTGTCCTAAATACGTTTACGGCGCATCCCCACCGCTCGCCAATTTTTATTGCCAGAGGCATATATATATTACGTATATAATATGTAATCGAACGAATCACCCCATAGAAGTAAATTAAATTTGTACCTCTTATAGAGAAAATTTAATAATGAGTTGTCGCTCCACCTAAACAAATATATTCTGCTACTCGGCTGGGCATGATGATCTATTGACTCCTGTGGAAGCTCGTTTCAACCAACTTGTAGGGCATTATGTCGCCCCACCATATTCCAGACTTCTTCTATGGACGATAGATCCGGTGATCGTGCAGGCAATTGAGAATATTGATGTTAGCTTCTTGAAGAGATCGTATTGTAATTCCGGCAACATGAAGCCGCGCGGTGTTTCGCCGGAATATGGCATTATTTAGCACGTGGATATATACACATACACATTTGATAATTTAAATGGCATCGAAGGAATAATAAAGGCAGCCTACTTTGTATGCTAATTCCACCACACACCATCAATGCTCTAGTAAGACGTTCTAAGGGAAATTTAAAAAGCCACGAACAGAAGCGATATTCGTCTGAAAAACGATATTATTACACCGGTCATCCCTAAAGGTAAGCAATCTTCTCCTATTTTACCGTTCGGTACTTCTTCTAAGACGTCCAGAGCTACCTTCTTGAAGCCGATCTCTCGACCGCCCCATGTAATCCAACTATAAGACGCAGTTCAAAATCGCTTATCCGCCGATAACTTAGTTGCCTTTGAAATCTTGTCATTTTAGTATACTAATTCACGACTATAGACTGTTACATTCGAATAACTGAAGTAAACTGAATTTATTGTTTTCTTGTTAATTCTTTTATCATTTCTTATTCCCAACACCATAAACATCTGTACAAAATGTAGTTTAAATATGGAATATGTTTATTTGAAAACTTCCCAAGCGAGTTACATGCGAAACTAATAGAATTATTAAAGAATGCAAAGACTCATCAATTTCTGTTTTGAGGGGGAACCAGTTTTAATTAATATATCATGATACTAAACTTATCCCCTTGAGCCTCCTCACTCCCAATATAATAATCTTAAATGGGATAATACCGCTTGTGACACATCCTTGGATAGGTATTTTCATTACGAATTCAATGATATATCATACTTCGACATTTGGACAAGATTTGGGGGTTATAGCAGAAAAAAATAATGCTTAGCAAGAATTGTAAAATTATCAACTTTTGTTAAAAAACTATGCAAATTAATTCATTAGCTGTTCATATTGTGCACCATTTTTTTGAAGGCAATGATATAGTCCATTTTCAAATTCCCTTCTGACCCTTTTAAATGTTTCTGGTGATATACGTATGCATTCTTCAGTATTTCTGCGGTACACAACTGTTTTCAGGTAATCTCATAAGAAGAAATCAAGTGGAGTCAAATGTACAGAGCGGGCAGGCTCAGTTGATCCTCGCCGTCCTATCTAATGATTTGGAAAATTATTATCCAGCCAATTTATAATCGGCGCGACATAATGAGAGGGGGAGGCGACATCTTGTTGGAAGAAAAGCTCATTTTTATTAATTAATAAATTTCCCATTTGATCTGGCTGGTTTTCCAAACTTTGTATCATTAAGGGAAGAATTGTATTTTTTAATAGTACGAGGTATAGTTCGCCGGTAAGATTTTGATTAATGAAAACGGCTGATTGCCTCATTTCCAAGTATACCAGTCCAAACTTTATTTTTTTCAGGTTTGTGTGAACTTCTTTGAATTAATGAGGATATCCATTCTCCCAGTATTTACAGTTATGGCGGTTTACAAAACCACTTGGATAGAATGTAAAAACAAATATTAAATAATCTTATCTCATTATTATTAATTTTCTCTGTCATCGTTTCACAAAACTCTACTCCCCTACCAAAATCATCCTCGTGAAGGTGCTGAACAATATGTATCTTATAACGATGGAATTTGTGTAATTTCAGAATTTTGTGCACGGAACCTATAAGCTATTTTCCTTATGGAGGATTTACGCCGAAATGACCTAGAACTTCTATTTGTCTATATTTATCAACCACTTTATTTTCGATGCGTTTCTTGTACAGAACCAGTTTCTCGAAATTTATTAACGATTTCTTGAGGGGTTACCTGAAAACAATTCACACAACAACCATAGAATATTGGCAAACTTGGACTGCAAGCGTATATTACCAGAAACATTTGAAAGGGTCAGAAGAGAATTTGAAAATGGGCTATATTATTGTCTTCAACAAAATGGTGCCAATATGAACAACTAAATAACTAATTTGAATATTTTTAAAATAAAAGTTGATAATTTTACAGTTCTTGCTTAGCCTTACTTTTTTTTTCTGTCCCTAAATTTTGGCTAAATGTCAAAGTATGATATATCATTGAATTCGCAATAAAAATACCTTTCCAATGATGTGTCACGAATGGTATCATCTAATTTAAGATTTCTATATTGGGGGTAAGGCTTAAGGGGGCTTAAGCGGGTAAGTTTAGTATCATGATATACTAATCAAAATGGTTCGCTCTCGAAACAAAAATTGACGTCTCTTTGCATTTTTTAATAGCTGTATTAGTTTCAGATGTAGGCCGCCGGAAAAGTTTTTGAAAATACTGTATAAACTTTTGCTGGGCGTTTTGTTGTCTGTAACATGGTATACTTCAGAACGGAAAAATATATAAATAAAAACCTCTATATTCGGTCACCGTTTAAAAGCGGTTACCTGTAAACATGTACAAAGCTTATGGAAAAATATGTGGATATTCCCATGTTACTGATCTTCGTAATAACGGTACATCTATAAATCGGTCAGGGCCATATACATATATCAACATATTTTGGGAAAACTCAATGTCATTTTACCTCTCATTAGTGTTCATAAATTGCTTTGTAAACCTTGTGCTTTTGCAAATCTCATACCTATACTACCTGTTAATTCTATCTTAGGATTACAGTATGGTAAATAGGTAATTACATATCAGTAGGCTTTGATCTTTTATGATGTCAAAAGCAGGGGCTCATTTTTGTTAGTATTTATTGTAAATTACTTTTCGGTTACATAGTTTAGTTTGATTTCGATAGTGTTACTGTTATCATGTCGCTCAAACGGAAACGTTTGTCTTACAGACAAAATTCATATTATTGAGGAAAGTGAAAAGTTTAGCACAAGTGCAATAATGTTCACTGAAGAGCATGGCATTGGAAGAACACAAATCAACGATATAATTAAACATAAGGTTTGAAGTAAATGTTAGACCAGGTAGTGCACAGCGGGTTTTGTAAAGTCAGAAATAAATACCTTCCATTGTCTGGCCCCTAATAAAGGAAAAAGCGTTGGAAGCAGGTACAATTTTAAATCTGACCGAAAAGTTTTGTCAAAGACAAGTTTTTTTATCCTTTGAATAGCGATCACCTCCTTATTGTGGTCAATATTGCTGCAAAAATTTGTGGCCGTTATTGAGGTTTTACTGTATATAAAAAATATATATACTGTTAATTTCAATTTTATCCTTCACTGGCCTAAAGAACGTGCTGTAATTATCCAAAAGAAGAAGAAAAGTATTTAGGTCACGATTTATATATACATTTCTATTTTCACTTAAAATATCAAAAGAAAAATGTCAATTGTTAGGTTTACTAAATTAAATTTTGACGATAGAAGCAGCCCGGCCAGATTATTCACTCCTTTATTCCTACCCTCTTATTATTATATCCATTATTTACATCTTCCTATTCAACGCGCTAGTAAACTCTGTCGGCAGTATATACAAAAAATGCAAATTGAAAATGAAATTACGAAAAGGAAAATCATAAAAGCAGATATATAGCAACAGTAGCAGCGCGTAATCTGCAACATTTAGGTCTAGAGATTTAGGACAGAATTTCGATTGTTTGGTACTATACTCAATAGGGAATCGCATTCAGCTACTCAGTTACTGCTTTGTGGAACTTCAGCATACCCGGTGCTGAAATTCGAAAGACTTCGTGATTTAAAGAAGTTTAAAATGCCCCTGTAAAAGAAGTATTTTCTAATTTCATGG
The DNA here is from genome assembly GCA_038088585.1 of Chrysina gloriosa. Lineage (NCBI taxonomy): Eukaryota > Metazoa > Arthropoda > Insecta > Coleoptera > Scarabaeidae > Chrysina > Chrysina gloriosa. Next base: position 38,380,581 of record CM076090.1, on the reverse strand, counting down.
GATTCCGGAAAAACACCACAATGGTTATAGAACAGGATTATACTTCAGTCGGGTCTAGTAGACGCTTTGCTTCCCTCAGATGAGTTCCAAATTTTAAGGAAATATTTTCAACACAGTTGATTTTAACATAACTAGACAGTTACTGCCAGGTCTGTTAGACAGAAACATAACTACAAAATTTAATATATGTACCTGTAAATAAAATCAGTTTGAATAGAGCATTGTAAAGAACTAATTACACAAATCAGATAAAACTATTTGCTACAGAATACTGCTAAGGGTCGACTAAACGCCAGTGCGACCTCATATTAGCAAAAATAACTAATTTTTGGTTGTTGATGAAATAAGAAAACCCTTATCGTACCTAGTTTTGAAATAATCACGATGCGCATTACATCCACAAGGATCGTGCGTTCCACATGAACCTTCACCTAATGTTATACAGAAAACACCGCACCTCACAGTACCGGACTACAAGGGTTCGAGTCTACTCTCGAATAACGCCGTACTAGGTAGGTGTATCAGGCTAAATCAAGAGCTGTAAATATTTTAGAGTGATACAACGACTATTTGGTATAAAAAAGTACATATAAATGTGTTTTCAACCCTTAATGATTTAATTATCGAGCCTTTCAATTCTGCTTATAAAATCTCGTATCGAATTTTGAAATTACATACCCGGTATATTCGTTTCTTATCGAAAATTATGCAGTTCGAATATATAATATTATACCGTGTGTCCCAGATCGAGTGCGATTGCATGAGTACCTTTCTTATTATTGACGATTGAGTTTTGGTTAAATGGGATATGTCTTGCAGCTTTATATGCTGATTTAAAATCTGTTTGAAAAGTTCAAAATGTTAAACCCATCAGAAGTTCTTAAAAAAAAAAACAGAAAACTGTCATTTTCTTGTACATTAAATATTTTCGTTAGTATAAAAAATACGAAAAAAAGTTTTATATGAAAGTCACTACTTTCGACAAGACCAATTTAAAATTAATGTCCAACAAAAATTCAAGGTGGCTGCTTTTGAAGTACTCGTATCAACTTCCTTAAGTTAAATGGCCGCCATATAAGACTTTTCGGTTACTGTATACAATTGTTTATTCTCTTTTCAACGATGTAAGATAACATATGATCGAATACAAAATACCAGTCAAATTAACATTTTTATATTTTAATCCAGTTAGTTAATCTATTGATCAAATATACATAGCATTTTAAAATATTTTGATACCAGTCAAATTTCAGGAACATAAGAGCACTAAAACTAACAGCAGTGGTATAGTCACGGTTTTTATTTTTTTAAAGAAGAGAATATTCTGCGTGTCGATCCTTCCCACCGTGAGGTTTCACTGCTCTATCTCTACGATTAGTGATTTTGTTCCATGCATCCTTGATGAATTGTGGCAAAAAGTGAAATCTCACTGGGACAAAATTACTTCAGAAATTTGTCAGAAACGAATAAACGCTGTTTTGAAGGCAAAAGGTGACTACACCAAATATTGACGTTCAAACTTAAAGAACTGGTTGAATTATCTCATCCCTGTTTTGTGTTACAGTTAACTGAAAAACATATTTGTGTGAATTTCCTTTTTGTTTTCATAACTGCTAGCAATTACTTTTGTGAATAAAAATAATTTTTATTTGATCATGTTACTAACTTTCCTTTCATTATTGATATATGATATGGTATTAGCACATCACCAACATTCGATCATTAGATTGAGGAACTGTATATATACCTTCCGGAAACAAGAAACGAATATACGGGATAGGTAAGTTCAAAATTAAATACGAGATTTTATAAGCAGTGCCTTAGAAACGCCAGATAGAAAAACATAAATACATAAAAGGAAATAAACGGCGCGTAGGTGTTACCGCAAACCGCAATCTGTTAACGTTTTCTACTTTTCGCAGGGTTTGGTTGTCCTACACATCGTCAATTCTTCACCCACAGCAACCTATTAGTCACCGTTTTCGTTGCACTTCAAGAAATAATATGCTACAAACGTTTTTATTTTACCTGTATTCTTTGAAAAGTATTAGCAACTTAGCAAATATCGTACCCTATTGAACTCGGACGAATGACAAATTATGTACAATTCAATAATTTTATTAACGTATAATGTATAAAAATTTGTAGGTATGTATATTAAAATAGTGAGCAAGTGGTTAAATTTCATTCTAAAAAGCCGTATAATACAAGCTACAGCTTACAAAGCTGTGGTCCCTCATAAGCAATAGTTGCTGTTATATAATAAGGCGTCAGTTGTTTAATAATATATCTCAGGTTATCTTTAGAGGAATTCATACGCATAAGTAATTCCCTATGATATGAGGCAGCGCTCCCTAGTTCCAGAACCTCCAACTCTCGTCTGACGTTCAGAAGCTTGCAGTTGTTGAGCTAGTGCTAAATCTAGCTCTTCTTGTGTTAATTTGCTATTATTGCTGCTATCTTGCATTGAAAGTGCAAGTGCTCTCGCTAAAGCTTCATCTTCTGACATGTTTCCTTGAACTAAATTAGCACTTTGGTTTCTGCAGTTCTGTCCTTCCATGAAAGTTTGCCTTGAAAGTAAAAAAGTGTTTATTACAAATTGTGAAATTATCAGATATGTATGAAGAGGCCGGTGTCGTTGCCAGCACAACACAGAACACGTGTTGTGTTGGCAACGACACCAATGAACTAATCATATGGTGCGAAATTATTGATGCAATTTACCTGTAGTGTCAATTATACTAGATGATGTTCTTCTATTGTTATTGTTAATACTAAATAGAGTAAAATTGGTCAATAGAGAAGCACATTATATGTATATATATATATATATATATATAGATGTAAACCAAATATCGACCGTACTTATGTAAAATAAAAGTAACTTTATTGGGGTGAACAAAAAGCAGTAACAGCATAAAATCGAAATTATTTAGAAAGTTAAAAAATACGAAAACAGACATAATGGTCGACGAAGACAAAATTGAAAACAAAAAACATCAAGAAATTGTAAGACATAGTGTTTAATTAAATATTGAGATACGCAGATGAACTAATTATAGAGGAAATAAAGAAACTGCTTGAAAACATAATTACCCACTTCTCTATTTCGAACGAATAGAAGTCAAATATAACAAACGACAGAGTAGAAAAATAATATTCTACATAACTCTCACATATATTATCTCACCGAGATTTATTTATTCAGCAACTTTACAAAAAGTTGTGCAAGGACTGCACTGCAGCCTACACTGCATATACCACGCATATACCAATAATTATAACGGAGGGAATTATATTTTGTTTGTTGCGGACTGCAACCGTAGACCGGATTCGTCCTTATTAGGGACTCATCAGTACGGTATAGCACTTCAACGACAAACAAAGCTCTCCACAACGAAATGTTATACACACGTTCATCATTTAAGATTCTAACACCATAATGGTGGCTCCATCTGATGAACGGAGATAATTATTGGCATACCATACTCTTGATGCGTCGGCGACGACGGGTATATTCAATGTAGGCTGCACTGCAGTCCTTGCATAAATTTTTGTAAAGTTGCCAAATAAATAAATCTCAGTGAAATAATTTATGTGAGAGTTATGTAGAATTTTATTTTTCTACTCTTTCGTTTATATTTGTAACTCTCTCCAAACTCTTGAAACTGTTTTTCAAATATAACAATCTATATTAAAAGAAATGGTATAAAAGGAATCCAAAGAATTATTCTGGTATAACGTATGAGTAACGCTTCTTTTCCTTTGTGTTTTCTACATTTAGGGTGATAATTTGGTTATAAAAATGCGTATTTGGAGTTTCCCAGAATCGGTTTAGTCACGGTTATTTCAATTAATTCACGACAGGCATCTTTACTCTTACCTTTGATATTGAATATGAAAATCAATAGAGAGAAAATAAAGTGGATGATTGCTGCAAAAGAACTTGAAAGAACCAAACGTGAGATACAAGATGAACACAAGTGAAGAAGGCTACACAAGAAATATGAAGGCCACATGAATAGCAGTATACTTCAGGGGTTTAGTTTGGTAAAAATAAATGCCTACAATAACATAAAAAATTTATAAACACCCACCATTATATGCCGGAAACCGTAAACACATTACAATAAATAAGAACACACAAGAATGATCTACGAAAAACACATTGCAACAGAGAGAAGAAATGACAACCTATTAGAGAAACGTAATCCTCAGGACATAGGAAAATGGACAAAAAAATGAAGAAAACATTAAAAAGACCGTATAATGAAAATGAATGGAAGTAAGAGCAAAGGAAGACTCTTGTACACTCAACAAAGTAGTAGGAATATATTCAAAAAGATGGTAGAGTGTAGGACGTCCACTTTGGAGCAATGGACAATACCTCAAAAATAGCTATGGCGCTACCAAAGACCAGTAAAATCTTTTGTAACTAAGGTATACATTCCCCATTTAAAAACCAACCCTTTTAACAACCGATTGGCAAGACCCGAACAGCTAATATAAGTAGAATGTATACATTATCTTGATCAATTTGAAGTGAACTGTTGTTTGCAAGAGTTTTAAGTTTCCTAAGAGAATCATTTCAACAATTCTTTTTTAAATCGACAGTTTGTCACATAAGTATATATAACTTCTTTGATTTACCAAATTGCGTATAATGAACAACATTATGAGTCGTATAATTGTACATTTACAAGATGTCAATGACAAGATCATTGTATAAATGCAAAAAAACTAGGAATTTGGGTATTTATTGTTAATATAGTTACTAAAAAAATGATGTACTACTATTTCTTGAAATTTTAATTGAATTAATGCTGAATTGTGTATAACTTCTTTTTAAAAATATTATAGTAACTTCAAATTTATATCATGTAATGTCCTTGTGGGAGAGCTATGACGTTACAGATTTTATGGGTCAATAACAACCTTCTAAAATATTAGTTTTTACAAAAGTAAAACAATATACCTAATGTTGTGCTTAATCAAAAGCAGAATGAAATAGCTGCAAAAATGCGTAATTAGTACATTATGGCCGAATTTCGTAATTGAACTCTCATATGTACGAACATCTAACATACTTAATGTTTTGAAAACTAAAATTGAAGGTTACTTAAGAGTTTAGTGTTTCTAATTATCAAAATGGGTTTATAGTAATGTACTAAGGAGGTATAGATTATCTTCGAATAATAATAATAATAATAATAATAATAATAATTTTGCTATTGGGAAGATAGCTTTCGATTGGTTCATAAAAATTGTAAGAATGACTTACATATACATAAGCGTTTTGAGACTATTAGATTGCAAAGTAGTGTATCATTTAGACGATGTAGTCAAATGGTTGGAGCGTGTGACTGCTGAACTGACAGTTTCCTTTCAAAATTCAAGCATTGTATTCCGCAAGGCGCCCATTGAACCAAATTGTGTACCTGTATTCGCTACAACCAGGGGCAATAATGCAGTTGACTAATACGTGATGCCCATAACATCACGCATAATTTTAGAATGAATTTGTATATGGCTACCACACACAGTTGTCACAGCAAAGATAGGAACCTTTGACAGCATGCTACCTCACAGGGCCTCACCACCAAGTGTATTATTTACTACTTTGACCCACATTGTTGTATTCATGAGTCAGGAATATACAGGATTGCAGGTACAGAATAGTAAATTATCTTCATTAATTTCAAAGACTTTTTTAAATATTGGCCTGCATATACATTCTTAATCTTTTATCCTTTCTATCTTTGAGTGTACGATTCCAAGTTACTGTTCGATGCCTCTGTTTGAAATTACCTAGGTGTGGCAATAGCTAAATACTATTGTTGTTACAATCTATCCTCTCGTTTTTTGGAGAATACTGTAATATTTACTTTTCAATTTACATACTTACGCCTACATCTTTCATTTTACGCCCAAATAGCCCTCTCGCAACGATTGCAAGGTCTCGCTGTCAGCAAAAACAAGTGTCCCACTTTAATCAATAATTATATGGTACCAATACAGTTTAGTGATACCAGTAATTATTAATGTAAATGGAATTGACTTCTTGACATCTAACCGAGTTAGTAATTTCATGGCAACTTTGGTCTATACAAAGTATACAATTATATTGTGTTTCCCCGAAAGTTGAGACATGATCAGAAAATAAGCACTACCATTACTTTTATAATAGTTATCATTGCAGTTAGGAATTATGAATGATACCCTCGACAAACGCGCAACAGCGGTAGCATAAAAGAGATCTAATATAAATAAATGTAAAATAATTTACAATATGTAATGTTTCAATAAATCTACATTCTTGTACATAAATACATAAATGAATAAATGTATATTCTTCTGCATGAAAACTAAGACATTTTCAGAAATGTGAAGCAAAAGATAATATAAAACCAATTCATATTTTCAGAAAACAACCCAAACTGATAATGAAATAGTTCACATACAATTTTCTTTCCTACTGCTTCCATGTGGCATCTTATAACTTTTCTGGCTTTATGATTTTCCTATTTCATTTTGCTATTTCTGTATGTATGTAAACCGATTTTTATAAAACTTGCCTCGTGCTAGCAAAACACGTGCCACCGAATATATTGCTAAACAATTGTGTGGTGAGGAGTTTACTGATGTGATATAGTGTTACTAAATACACAACAGTCCTTGCAATTACTATCATTTCTGAATGTACTAACAATACATGTTATAGGATATACCATTTACAAATTACCTTTAAATTTCTTAATTTTGCACTGAATAAATGGAAGTTACAAATTTAAGAGTTACGAAGTTTACAAATAAACTGAATAATTCACACCAGAAAAATAAAATCAAGTTTCCTCCAATGTAAAAAAAAGGCTTTGAATGAAATTTCGAAATTAAGTCTGCCCAGTTGTCATCTTTATTCAAAATTGAGATTGATCAACCAGAAACAAGATATATACAGCTATAACAATTAAATGTATACTACATTTAATATCTCTATAAAATTAAGTCAATGGAATTTCCAATAGACCTTATCTTTGGTTTTTCAATGTATTTTGAAACTTGTAGAGACATCTATAATTGAATGGTAATTTAATCTTCATATTGTGTTCTTGATCGATTCTGCAGTATCATAGCTCTCATTTGAATATTTTGACTTAATTCCATATATAGACCTTGGGGAAAAAAATAAATTTTATTTCCTTTAAAAGTCTTTTGAAGTTTGAAAGGAGTCTAAAAATTTTTTAAACTATAATTTTCTGTTTAAAAATTGTGAAAATCTAAATATTTTCTTGGGACCTTGTATATCCTATGCTACTTTAATTTTTGTATTTCCTACATCTTCCGATAGGCATATGGAACTTGCAAAGAAGAACAAATATTTCATACTTACATTGATCTATTCCGTCCATTTAATTTCCTGTAACAACTATGATCCACAGGATGCCGATGTTTCAAACAAAAATTAAGGTTACAATCAGTACATAATACTGGCACAACTTCCTTAATTTTGCATCCCTTTTTTGAGCACTTATTTGTAAATACTTTTCTGCGACTTTTTGCAGGATCTGATTGACAATCATTGTCCATATGAGCACCTACAGCTACATCTGGTTCTTTGCCCTCTAACTGGGATAGGTATATTACACAAAGGACACACAGGCACTTGATTATCTTTCTTATAAGCATCTGTGCAGCTGTGAGTTGTGTAGTGATAATGTTCGTTACTAAAACGATATTGACCATATTCACGTAAAAGCAACATTGTAAAAGTAACTTACCAAAAGATTCTTCCACAAGCATCGCATTTTATGGGTAGAAAATCTGGAAATAAAAAGTTACTGTTTTAATTAGATTTAAACAATGTGAGATTTACTTACCTAACTTGTTACAATTTGGATTTGAACAGTGATTGCCTAAATGAGGAAACTCCATGGTAGCATTTGTAAATTAAACGCAATGGTACAGTGCGGTACTCTTTTATATACAGTAACTAGATACACAATTATTCGCGAATAATCTAGCAATCGGATATATTCCTGGTACTGAACAAAAGTAATATAGTAGTACTAACCATGACATTCGCATTTTGACAACGTTGACATCCAGGTTGCCAACACAATAACAATATACTATAATAATACCCCAACATTTGGACATACGTGATTGGCAACGATATTTACCAGCTGAGTCTATCTTTATAAATGGGTTGGGGAGAAACATGATAATTGACAGTTGTGTTAGCAGTATCAATATTGTCGAAAAAATCAACAAAACTGTAGAAATCTAAATTTTGATGGAATTAATTAAAATACCAAAGGTAAGTTTCTGTTAGCAATAATTATTAGCTCGCACAATGTTCAAAATGTTGCTATATTATGGCAAGTTATTATTTGTATCAATACATCAGAACAATTTTTGGTTTCCCAGGATTAATTATTTGTTATCTCCACGGTCTAGTCTAATTCAACTACATATTTGTAAAAATATACACATTTTGAGCAGACTGTATTTATATGTAGATTGTTGGTTTTTTATAAATTCTTCGAACGGTTTTATTACTTAAAAATAATATATGTAAGTAGTACGTTCTAAACATAGCACCTCAATAAAATGCAAAATTTAAATACCTTTTCGATTGTCTTGCGGTCTTGAATATCGAAATGATATCGGAGCGTATTTTTGACGCAGTTAAAACGCAGACTCGGAGGAAATCAGCTGTCTATCCCTATAATGGTACTCGGTGGCGGTTAGATGTGTTTTATTATTCGTCAAGTTATTTAACCTTATCTGAATAATCGTTCGTGATTCCCACTACGCGCCAAGATGTTCGCATTCGACTCTGATTAACGTAATTATAAAGTGCAATTATAACTATGCAAAACTATGGGGAAGTAATAGAAAACGTCGGAATTAAATATTCCTCATCTATGTACGACCGAATAAAATCTTGGATATTAAATGGAAACGATGTTATCGATCCTGAACATTTTCAAGGAAACTTAGTTAATTTTAAGGTAAACTAACACTTGTCACCCATGTTATTGATTTTTAATAAATTAATTTTAAATGCATTGTATCCGGTAGTGGTTAAACTTCGAATTAAAATCGCGTTCATAGTAATTCCGAAGTCTCAATTAATTCGATCAATAGGATGTGGGTTGCGGCACCAATGTTTATTGAGGGTTGGGTTATATTCGTAATTCAAGTCCTTCATATCGAACATACCCAAACCAAACGCAATTCAATTATTCATTTATTATGTTCTCTTTTTAGAAGTTCAAGACTCAACTTGAAATTATTTTGTTAAAACAATTCTAATTGGTCAAGAAAAACTCATATTCCATTTGATTCTATTCCGATTACATGCATGTTAGGTTCCTGTTGTGTGTATAATGTAATTTTTACCTGATCTATTAAACTACTTATTTTTGTAATGACTGTGAAAATCATATAGGATAGAATTGCCTATAATGGACTATCAGTTAGTATTTACCTATAGATATTTTAGGAGTTTCCATTCTGAATAACGTAAATATTGATTATTAGAATGGGTCAAAACGGTTCAGTCCCATCTGTGATTCATTTGTACGGGCTTTCGGTTAGCGTCGCGAAACATATATGTTGTCGGTACATCGCTTTCTATTCCTGTGGTAACAGGTTATTTGTCTTATTCGGGTTATATCGGGTGCACTGTAATTTTTGCAATGCGGAACTGTACAGTAATCATGTAACTAAATGGCGCGCCCACGTATCTACACAGTGCAAGCCATAGACAAAAGAAAGTAGACAATTTACCATATGCAAAGTTTTTATACGATCTCATTTTTTTGATAAGTGGATGTAATATTGCGTATCATGTAATTGACAATGAATATTTGAAAGTGTCTTGGGGGATATATGTACCTGGTCGGAAGTTACCAACCCGAAGCGTCCTACGATATCAGTTACCATGCATAAAACACTGTGGTTAAAGTTGCGTATTTTAGTACGGATATTGAAAACAAATGAACCTTCTGTACCCTTACCTTTTATGCAACACTTGCATTATCAAAGCTACTATACAAACAAAAACGCTCCATCTCATACTGACTCTGCAAACATTTGCAGTGGAACCCAAGCAAATACGTAGATCTGGTAAGACACTAAAAGACGTTTTCCTAATCTCCCCCATATAAGATGTTTACTGTATGCTGTAAATTTTATAGCCGAAACTGTTCGACAGCGTTACCCTGCAGTTGACGCATTAATCAATCAAAACAAAAGAATTCGGCAATGTTGCAAGTGGTGTCCGGGAATTATAATACCACCACAACCTGTTATATAAATGGAGAAGGTAACTTGATGTAATTTTATATACAGCAAGCATTTCAACAAAGTGAAAAATGTAGTTTTAACTTAAAATCCGCAAGATGCGAACGCGATTAAGGAAAGCCAAGTTTAAGAATTTCCAAATCGCAACAGATGTATAACTTATTGCGCGATGTTATCCAGATATCTTTGATTGCATTAGGAGTTTGCTCGCTCGAAGCCATGTTAAATCAGGTACAGCTCTCGCAATATAAGTTGGCGAAGGGTGGGAGTGAGTTCGGGCAGATGGAGGAGGGATAGATTGCCTATCATTCGTCCTGCAACGTAATGGTAATTCCTATGCACTATCTGAATCAGACAGGTGGGAGGTACGTGTCCTAAATACGTTTACGCATCCCCACCGCTCTCCAACTTATATTGCGAGAGCTGTAATTGATTATACAGATCAAATAGCCTGAAAATTACGTTTGATTTTGCGAATTCTTTTCTACACATAGAGGCATTTTTATTGACAGACGCCGAAATTTAGCAGAATCGACGAAGCTACCTCATGCTCCAATTTTACAACTGGATATTGGCTGTCCACACTACTTACATAATGGGTAACGACTTTTCACTTCATATTTATTACTGTTTGGTAATAATTGTCGTTCTTTGTAACGCTCACGTATTCGTCCTGTGTCAGCCAACTCTAGTTATTATGGCATCGGTTAACCAATGATATTGCATAGAGTGCACACATTTTGAGCATCTGATGTAATAAAATGTATGGGATATAATCCACAAACTTTGAACACCTTTATCCAATAAAATGGCGGCAAATTCTTGTCAAATGATCGAAACAAAGGATTCTTTTAACTCTCCACACATGTTCAGGTTCGACGCGGCTTTTTATAAATACAGCTATTAGTATAGTTGAATATATCAAGAAAAATTTCAAGCCAAAACGGAAAGCATTAAGGGGTAACACTACTGTAATTTTTCAGCAAATCGATTTTTTTATCGACTTAATAGATGCTTTGAACCTTCTAGAATGTGGGGCAAAAAGTTTATAACGCGGAAGAAAGTTTTTCTTTCGAGCTTCCCAAAGCGCGTCGGATATCCCCGAAACGATTACCTGCGCCAAATAAATACCAGTTGAGAAGGTCTTACTTTTTGATTTGTAACTCTTCTAATACACTAACAGAAGTCGTTAGAAAGTGTTCTTAAGGCCTTTCTAATTCTCAGACTCACGTGCATATATATTTAATTGTGTTTAGTTAAAATTTACATTATTAACTCTTCAATACTTTATATTTTATGTAGTCGAATCATATGAATGTTTAAGTGCTTCGAAATGAGGTAATGAGGTTTCCAAGACGTTATTCTGACATTAGTTCTTATTCTATTATTTTGATCTATCCGTAGCTCTTTTCATACACCACACCATTATAAAGGTGGCAGTTATCATGTGGTTAGAAATTTAAGGAAAATATATAGGAGAGACTTTTCTTGGGCCGGAGCTCCAGCGACCCTTTAGACAACCCGAAATGGAGCCTCCGATAAAAACATATACCACCACCTATAGGAACGCATAAGAAAAAAGATAAGGATCTTACAATTTACTATTAATACATAAAAACATTTATATATTTTAAAATTAGCAGATGATAATAAGGTGTGAATAGAATGAGGAGAGAAAAACCCGAACCCAATCAAACCTTGATTTAAATTATCAATGTAAAGACGCTTAAGTGGACAATTGAAAAATAGGTGACTGATATCACCCAATTCACCACATTCACCATCATTACACCACATAATTCGGTGTAAATGTGAAGGGAAAAGACCATGGCCAAATGTCAGTCTACAAATCGTAGTAATAAACTATCTGTTAACAAACGGGACGACAGAACACCAAGGATGGCTGGGAATATCCGATTGAACCTTAAAATAAGATCTACCACGAAGTGGAGAAGAAGCTAAGCAATCTCCTTTCCATTTATAGCTGAGTTCCTTGGACAATTCTTGAAATAAATCTCTGTAACCAATTTTGATAGTATATTCTGCGAATCTGCCCTTTCATTGGATTCAATTCCACAGTGTCCAAGAATCCAACACAAAATGATATTAATGTTATTGGAATGAGTATCCAGTAACAATTCTCTAATTCGAAATATAAGAGGGTTGTCATTGAAAGAAGAAAATTTTTCAATTGCCATAACGACGCTGATACAATCAGTGAAAATAACATTATTTAGAAACGTAGTAGAACGAATATAAATAATCGAAATATAAATACCAGTTAGTTCTGCAGTGAAAACAGAAGCATAATTGCGAATGGAAGCAGAGAAGATAAGATTGGTAGACGGGGAAAATATACCTAAAGAGATAGAATCAGAGTGAGAATGCTTAGAGCCACCGTAAAAGAAAAGATTAAAGTTAGGCCAACCCCTAACTACAACAATTTCTATTTTATTCAATCTAATTTTTGAGTATATCTCATAAGAATATCTAATGAAATAGATGGGATTTTTGATAAGTTAATTTAAACATTAGTTATTAACAAATGATTGCCCTTTTTCGGCCGAAAATTGAATGTTTTACTTGAAATACTCCCCAATCGCACAAAAATCAATATTTTTAAAATCCCATATGTATTTCACTAGCTATAACCAAGAAGATAAGGTGATTTTTTTATTATTATCCCGAATTAAAATTTGCACCAGTTACACTGCATGCCGCGGAGCACCTCCAATTCAACATGCCTCGCGAAAATGTCTCCGGTGCCGCCATTTTTTAATATTTAGCAATGATAATGTTTTTTTTTTTCAACATTTCAATATATGTTTAATAACTTCCTCTAATATTATTATCGTATTGCTTTTTCTTCCACCCAAAATACATTGTCAAAGAAGCGCCTTTTTTAGGCTGTTACAGTGGTGTTACCCCTCAACTCCGAAGGAGAAGGCAGAAAAGTACAGCAGTAAGATGCTGTAAAGGGTGTCAATACATTATCTATTGAATTTGGTATCTCACGTTCCACTGTGTATGCAATTAGCAAAAGTAGAGAAAAAGTAGAAAAGTTGTTTACGAAGTACTTGCTAAAAATTATGACGGACAGGAAGGGTTCACATCAAGATTTGGATTCTGCATTATTGGAATGATTTAATGTACATATAGGAATACTGATTCACATGCGCTTGATTCTACGATACCAGTCTTACTGTTCATATTATTGTTGTCTTGCGATATCGTCCGAACAATGTTTACTTGTCTTTGTCAGGTTTGATGAATACGCCGTATTTAGTGAATATTTACTGTATTTGCACGATATGCGAGAGACAATTGATAGAGCATGTGCTTCCATAAGTCCCGAAGTGATAAGGGACACCACTCAATCCGTGATAAGGAGATTGGAGCACTGCATTGATACCAATGGTCATCACTTCGAACACCTTCAGTAAATGTAAGTTCATTTCACCTTTTTGACCTTCGCTCAAAGACCTTAATGTTGCACGTCATTGGATCCGTCTCAATAGCAGCTATCAGAAAATAAGTACCAAAATATGGCATCCTAGCCCAAAAAACCAAGTTGACCTTCAAATCTCTGGAAGCGACTCCACCTAGCAACAAAAACTTACGTCACATAATAGCCCCTTGCCCCATGCAACTTTTGTTTCAAAAATTTTTCTACTACTATCATACTTTTGGAGTTATTATAGGTGACAATAGCTGGTGACTTATCCTGTATAATACTTATGTTAAAGTTTTACAAGAGTACACGACATAGTCTTTTAACTTTTAAGGTTTATGTCTAGCTCTCGTCGAATATCTGATTTGAGGTTCTTGTTGTATGTTCATATCTCCTTTATATATACCCCTTTTTCCGTCTCGTCAATTTCTATTTCATCATTTGTCGGTCTCTTTATCACCGTCATATTTGATGATTTTTTAATATTCATCTCGTTCTTCCTTAAAGTATTTTCATTTTCCGTTGTAATCCAATATGACCTTCACATTCGACCCTTTTTTCCTTTCATCATCATACCTTACCAATACATGTTGGTTCCCGTCGTAATTTCCTCTTTCCTCTGCCATGCAAGTTTTTATATCGTTGTTGCTAATGATTCAAGATGTTATACAAATTTCTACGAATTTTAGGTTTCAAATTTTTATTTTTAATAGGAATGATAGGAATTGTTCGTAACAAACGATTCACGACTGCTTCTGCGGGTGGTATACCAATACTAGGGATTGTGGTTGTTCCTACAACAAAACATTTGTTTCTATATTTGATGGATTTCTTCATAATTATTTTTGCGACATCTAGACATCTTGCTCAGCAAGACCATTTGCTCTTGGGTATAATGGGCTTTTGACGTCATGCTTTTAATATTCCAAATTTTGAAATTCAGTTGATCCAAAAGGCATATTATCAGAGATTATAAAATTAGGAATGCCATAAGCAGAAAAAATTTCTTTTGATTTTCTTATTTCACTTGTTGTTTTATAATGTAGCTTTTTAATCTCTAACCATTTAGAATAATACTCTATAACAACTAAGTAGTCTGTGTTTCGAAATGTCATTATGTCCGTAGCTATTTTTTATGTTTATTTTTTGATGCTAATGCTAACTTCCTTAATGGACTGATTATATTTGCCATCTTTGGTATGAAATCCCTGAGATAATTTATCAGTCCTAATGTAGTTCTTTTTTATTAGTAGGTTCTCTCACTTGTAAAATTGCTTTTACTTTTTCATTATCGGATCTATATCTATTTTTGTGAACTATTTGACCTACAAACTTAATTTCATTTTGTTTAGATTTTACCCTTCCTTTAAAAAATAATATCAAGTTTAATGATATTACCCAAGACATGAGCTAGGTGTCCAATATTTTTTAGGTGTCCTCTCTAAACGCGGCATGATTGCAAAATAAGAGATGCTTAAATAAGTGAATGGTGCATCTTCTCTAATGTAAAATAATGCACAAGGTCAATGACACGAGCTAAATGTATAAAATTCTATACGTATATTCTCCAGAAATCACCAAATGCACTTGAAAAGATTCGTATTGAAACACGCCATAGTTATAAAATTACAAATGTTTAAATAAATAATCAGCCTTCTCTAATGTGAGATAACGTGAACTAATTCAGACCAAAGGTGTTTCACATTATCGAAATGTTTACATTAGCGAAGATGATTATTAACAAACAAATTATTAAAAGAAATCTTTAATACGCCAAAATATAAATACAGAAAATATTCGAACAACCTTTTGTAAACACTAAGGATAACAATAAATCAAAATAGCGTTTGTATTGTAGTTGTAATTAAGATTACTTTGCAAAATTAAAACTACCTACATATGTATGTATACGCAACTAAGCATCTGTGTTTGCTATAGCAATTAGTTATCCCGGGAATGTACACAATTAAGTTCAAACATGGATATATACTACATAAATTGGGGAATCCCTTATATAATTGGGCTTTTCATAGGCAACTTGTAACGCCCGAAGTTATTTACAGGCGATCGGAAATTGCGAAAACGTCGCATAAAGCTAGGCGTCCACCTATCCGCATCGTACGTATCGGACGCATCGCATCAAACGGATCGTAGTATTCTTTACATAGGAAGCCATAGAAGTGCGTCCACCTATCCGCATCGTACGGATCGCACGAATCTGCCCGTCGGCAATGCCGACGCCGTTGCTCCGAGAGGCAACTTTTGCGATGCGTGCCGATGACTCACTACGAAAGTCCGATAGTTGCATCGGCAAATACAATAGCTGTCGATACTGTGAACGCATTGGAAAGAAATAATCCGTTTGAGGTAGGCGTCCACCTATCCGCATCGTACGTATCGGACGCATCGCATCAAACGGATTATTTTTGCCAATTCATTCACAGTATCGGCAGCGATTGGATTTGCCGACGCAACTATCGGACTTTCGTAGTGAGTCATCGGCACGCATCGCAAAAAGTTGCCTCTCGGAGCAACGGCGTCGGCATTGCCGACGGGCAGATTCGTGCGATCCGTACGATGCGGATAGGTGGACGCGCTTGTATAGGTTCCTATATAAAGAATATTACGATCCGTTTGATGGGATGCGTCCGATGCGGATAGGTGGACGCCACCTTACTGTGAACGCATTGGAAAAAATAATCCGTTTGATGCGATGCGTCCGATACGTACGATGCGGATAGGTGGACGCCTAGCTTAAGTGTACAGATACACACTCGATCCGTCCCGATTAGCCTTAGTTTTCTCTCTGCCTTTCGTCGGCGGTCACGTCCCTCGGGTTCTTGTGTCCGCCCTTTCCTCGCAGAAATCCTCCATCCTTTAAACTGGTCCGGCGAACTATTGTGACGATGCGGCTCGCAAATGCTTGCCAAACATTACAGTGCAAATCACGGCTAAAGCGCTAATTT
Organism: Chrysina gloriosa; assembly: GCA_038088585.1. Lineage (NCBI taxonomy): Eukaryota > Metazoa > Arthropoda > Insecta > Coleoptera > Scarabaeidae > Chrysina > Chrysina gloriosa. The sequence goes on along the minus strand of CM076090.1, from coordinate 38,363,853 downwards.
TCGACAACTGACGGGAAAACTAAGATATCGAACACCGATCAATTCGTTGAGACCGATCGACTTGAGAATACGAAAGTCTTTCAATTTTGTTCTTTTTTCGAAACCCGGACTTTATATAGCTTTCGAAGTTAGAGGGAACTGATCACTGAGGAGACACTGGAACGAGTAAGGAGGAACTTCGAGGCCAGGATTGAGAACTGCACTAGAGAAGACGGATGCCATTTTTCTGATGTGATGTTTGCTATGTAACATAAATGGCATATCCCCGAAAATATAATACATTAGTTAAATAAAAAATGCTTTGAAAAATAATTTCTGTTTTGCATTTTTTAAATAACTACTCGTGCTCTCGTGTATATGTATTAAGGTAACACCTTCGAACACGTGTAATAATGGTGCTGAAAATATCTGTATTTTTTTTTATATTCAAAAAATCTAAATTTGTTTTTCATTCACTTTATTACCCTAAATTGTGCATGTTATTAAAATTTCTACAAACAGTTGAGACGCACACTGTATACAGTGCTAGTTAAAAGTCTACCCTCCGTATCTCTTTTGAACGGTTATGAACCTATAATAGTGAAATTTGGAGGATGGAAATAATTTATCCATCAAAATCAGCCTAAGCCCAAACAAAATTAGTATGACTGAATAGGTATTTTCAATACCTTTCAAACGAGATGTCACTTGCCATATGGTCCCATTTAAAATTATTGGCCAGACTGGCCTTGTGATGTCATCTATGACTATTACGTCACCTGTTACGACTAGTTGAGAAGCCTACATCCATCTATTTCTATTCTCCAAATTTCATTATATTTTTCTGTAGAATTATTTGTTTCTCGATAGCGTCATTGTAAAGAGGAATGTGTGTACTGTTAGATATTCTTTTAAGGGTTCAATCGTGATTTGGTCATATGGACTTTAGTTGGAATTACAGTTGCTCAATTTGCGCTAATAGCCAGTGGCGGGCGCATAAAAATTTACACATAAATTAGATTTGCTTAGCTATCTGAGCGCGCTAATATACACCTCTCGGAGCGGTACCGCCTATCTGCCTTTGTATACATGAGTAGCTGGTACAAAATGACGTTTTTGGACGGCTTGTTGATAAAATCTTCGAGACTATTGAATTGATACTTACCAAAATTTTACCACATGTTCTTTATGACTATAGCTATAGCGCATATCATACGGTTTTTTAATTTTTGAGTTGAAGTATTTTTTCGCAAAAAACGATGAAAAACGTGATTTTTCGTGTTTCTTCGAAAAATGGCGAAAAATTTTTGAAAAAGTCAAAAATCGTATGATATGCGCTATAGCTATTAATCTACTGAATCTAAAACAATTTTTTGTTTCATCTTTTTTTTTTGGACCTTTTTTCCCGCCATTTTTCTCTACAAAAACTGACTATAATAAATTGAAAAAAAAATTTTTGTGTGTATTTTAATAGTGTATTTATAAGGTAACACTTTGTATATCAATATTTATAAAATAAACCCATAAAAAAATTCTTCAAAATAGTAATTTTCTTGCGCGTCTAATTAGGATGGACCCCTTAAATCGAATTTTAAAACCACGTTCTTAATATTCTGAACATACATATTTATGATAGTTCAACGCGGCCTGTAACCATGTTCCCCAAGGTGTACGAACCGCTTTTGGTGGGTCAGGTATACCGAACCACAGTCTGAAATTCGCGAATACGTTTTGGCGATGACAAACACTGCTTTTGTATGCGCTATTAAAGCGTCTACCTCAAGATAACAATTTCTAATACTATCTGCCACAAGACTGAAAGCATGAATCTTACACGTAACATGTAACAATTTAGAATGTTTTTTAAGAGACCGACCTACACAAAGCATGTTTGCGGCATCATCACTCATAAATATTAACAGTTGGTTTGATGAAAGTTCGAACTTTTCCAATGTATTTAACAGTAACTTTGAAATTACATCGACAGTAAATTGTTGTACTCGTTTGGAAACCAATAGAATTGCAGGTGACGATTGATGTGGTCGTTGCCAACTCTTTTTAAGTAAATTTTATTCAGAGGCTTGTTATCTAGAGATGTCATCCTATCTCGATGGTATTTATGGTAATGTTTACTATTAAATACGCATTAATCTCTTGACTTGTATAATAAGATAATATCGACCTCTTTTACAAATTTTAAAAATAGCATGTTACAATAAATAGAAATTAGTTTACTATTATTGTTTAGATGCTCTTATAATTGAGTGAAATGGAAAGTACAATAGACAAAGTATAACGAATCCGATATAATACCAATATCTAAAGTAATTACTAGCTAAATGCTTACGTGTCTCTAGAACTACATCGACACCTGCACGTCAAACAATCTACATAATGTAGTATATAATTTAGAAATTCGTTTTAAATATAATTTTTATAATTATATATACTTCTTGTTTATTTAGGTCGAAAATGTTCAAATGCTCGACAGATATTCGAAAACGCCTTCTCAAGGAACATTATACTTGACACCTACAAACCTAATATTTGTGGATCACGATGGCAAAAAAGAGACATGGGTAAATATTTTATACGGATTAGTATTTGTAAAACAAAAATTAATACAATGTGAAATTAAATATAATTTTAGATACTCTACATGCATATGGCAAGTGTAGAAAAACTTCCTCTAACTACGACAGGATCTCCACTTCTCATCAGGTGTAAAACTTTTCTGTCTGTAACGTTCGTTATTCCTAGAGAAAGGGACTGTCATGACATATACACATCCCTTCAGTTACTTTCGCAACCCAGCAATATAGAAGATTTGTATTGTTTCGAATACAATTTTAAGAATGGAAATATATCAAAGTCAGAAGGATGGAACTATTTTAATATACAATCGGAGTATCAAAGAATGGGTCTTCCAAATGACCAATGGTGCTTGACAACTTGTAATAAGGACTATGAGGTATATATATATATATATATATATATATGTATAAGCTACTTATTTCTATATGCTTTAGTATTCGATTCTAGCAAACATGATTTCTTTTAAATTTTAAATCTCTGAGAAAATTGTTGAATTGCAAATAATGTGTGTCATTAACGGAATAAAGGGATCAATCGAAGTTCTATAGAGATGATTTTATTATACTACTAATGAATTACGAAAAATAGTTTATTTTGATCAATTCAAAAAAAAAAAGGCGAATACACGTTATCTCTGCGTCGACACATTTTTTAAGGGTCCACGACCAGAAATGTAACTGATGTATCTTTCGACCTGGACGAAAAAACAATTTTTTTTTCAGCTAGAGACGTACGTAGGTTTCTCTTAAAATTTGGGGGAAAAATCGTCAGATAAGTGTTTATTTCCGGCCAGTAAAAAAATGGGCTTTCGGGGAAAACGCATTTGAAGTTTTTACTACTGTAAAATCATGGAATATTCCTATGTATCTCTAATCTGCGATTCCTGTACCATACAATTCGCTTTCCACTTGGATATTCTCTTCTTTTTCCTTTGTGAGTGTTTTCAAGTTGAGCCGTGCCTCTCTTGCAGTTTTACTTAGCGATTGTTAAGTGTCGATACGCTGCGCGTCAACACAGATTATAGCTCTTTGCAGGGGCGTAGCCAAGGGGGTTTAGGGGTTGAACCCCCTCCCCTCCGCCCGAAATGTTCGACGAAATTGCGTTCGACCAGTCCATCATAACCAACTGCCGCGCACTGCTTGAATAAACGTCTTTCGCGCGCACAATGATCGGTTTCGAAAAAAGCGACCAGACTACGCACGCAAATCGCGTTCGTGCACGGTCAGAGCCTACACGCATGCACAGCAGCTGCGTACTTTGAAAGCCTTAAAATGTGCCAGAGTGACGTTAAAATATCCAGTTTGTAACAATTAAAAATGATTAAGAAGAAAATTACAAATTTTTAAACCTCGGAATCGTGAATCTGTTTCGACCGGGGTTTCCGACAAAGGATTAACAAAATTGGAAAACGTACAAGACACTACGGTAAGTTGATACATCACAATTCATGCTAACATTCTCGTAGCATATTATAAAATTTTCATTTTCAGGTATTTTTTATTCAAAATATTTTATCACGGATGTACAATAATTTGAGTAACATATTTATTGCAGGTCTTCCCAAACGACGTTAGTCATTTTTGTCGAAGACGCCTAAAAGACGACGAAAAAGGAACTTATCGAAAATGTGTGGGTTCCTGCCGAGAATTTCAGATTTCCGATTTGCAGCGAACGAAACTTGGAATTCCAAAATTCTTGGATTCGTGCATTCCCTTGGTTAACTTATTCTCCTGAAGAAGACAGAGCTTACTGCAAATGTTGCATTCTTTTCGCACCAGAATTCATTGGCAAAGGGCATAGTCAAAGTCAAAAATTACTCGTCACGATGCCATTTCGAAATTGGAAAAAGGCATTAGAAACTTTTCGGAACCACCAAGAAAAAAATTATCACAAGAACGTTTGTGTAGATGTACACAATTTTCAACTGATCTTGAAGAACAAAAAACAGGACATCGTAAGCGAGATCGACAAAAGCTACAAACAGATGCAGATTGATAATTGGAAGAAATTATTGCCGATCATACGAGCGATTCTTCTTTGTGGTCGGCAAGGGATTGCCTTGAGAGGTCATCAAGATCATGGTCCATTTTCGATAAAAATGCCACAAGAAAATGATGGAAACTTCAGAGCCTTACTACGATTCGCTTTGGAATGCGACGACGGCGATTTGAAATCCCATCTGGAGACAGTCGGTAAAAACGCATCGTACTTGAGTCCACAGATCCAAAATGAAGTGATAGAAGCTGCAGGCAAAATGATAGTCTCCAACTTGGTTAAACGCGTTAACGAGTCTCGATGTCTCACGGCTATTGCTGATGAGACCACAGATGTTCGCGAAATCGAACAGTTTTCTCTGTGCGTACGATTCGATGAAAATCGAGACGGAGAATATTGCATCCAAGAAGATTTTTTGCATTTTGTGGCTGTCAATGATACAACCGGAAAAAGACTGGCAGACAAGTTACTACCTTGAAACATCTCGGCATTAACATTTCTTATCTCAGCGGTCAAGGTGCTTGTACAGATTTGTTGATTTAGTTTCAATGAATTTAAAGGATATTTTCGAGTGCTGTATTTTTGTAGCTATTTATCATATTCTCCATAACTTTTTACAGATTACGATAGAGCGAGTGTAATGAAAGGTCAATTCAAGGGTTGCGCAGCTGAAGTCAGGAAGATCTACCCCAAAGCCATTTATCTCCACTGTGCAAATCACAGTCTCAACTTAGTCGTCATGCACACTTGCAATGTCACGCCTATTAGGAAATGCATCGGGACCATAAAGGCTGTTGTCCATTTTTTCCGTCGTTCCAACAAAGCTGGATATGTTTTAAAAACAAAAATTAAGGAGGCTGTACCAAACGCGAAACAAGTACGCTTATTGAAGTTTTGCGAAACGCGTTCGGTAGAACATCTGGACTCCTTGCACCTATTTTTGATGTGTACGAAAGTATTTGCTTGGCTTTGGAAGAATGCGATCAAATAATGACCAGAGTCGAAGGAGTTCAGCCTCATGTGTTGCTCGCTTCAATTAAAACATCTGAGTTCGTTATCGCTTTAGCAGTTTTGAAGCCTATTTTCAGCTTGACAAAAACGCTAAGTCAGCTCTTGCAAAAAGAAGACTGTGGTTTGAGTCAATGTGTTCGGTACGCAAATGATTTGCACGAAGAAATTCGAGAAATGCGTAGGGACGTAGATATTTTATTCAAGAGCATCTTTGAGACGGCCACGAAAATCGCTAACGAAGGTGGCTTCGAAATTAAAGTCCCTCGAGTTGTTGGAAGACAAAGAAATCGTGACAACTATGAAGGAGGTCCAGAGCCATATTATCGCCGATCGATTATGATTCCTTTTTTAGATAACTATTCGGAAGAATTAGACTCTAGATTTCTTCAACACCGTGATATTCTATCGAATATCCAAGACCTTCCAACTAAAATTGCAAACCTGGATTCGAAACAATTAAAAAAGACCGTGGAAAGTTTCGAAACTCAGTGGCCGAACGATATCTCAGTAACCGAAGAGTTCAAAGCCGAAGTCAAATTGTGGAAAAGGTTATCTATTGTCTTCGTTATCTATTTTTTATGTTTATCTATTGTATTAAAATATTCCATTGCGTGGTTGAGAAAAAAATATTTTTTTCAGATACTGCTCAAAGATACTGGATGGAAAAGAGTCAAAAACTTTCATCGAAACCCTGAGTATTTGCGATAAAAATTTTTACCCAACGGTGCATCAATACCTGCGAATAGCAGCAACTCTACCAGTATCTGCTGCACCCAGTGAACGATCTTTTTCGACTCTTCGCAGGTTGAAAACTTACCTACGAAACGCGACTAGCGATAACAGATTGAACGGTTTGGTTCTTCTCAATATTCATAGAGATGTCGAAGTCTCAGGCGAAGAAAGAATTTTTGGACATTATGGCAGCTAAGCCCAGAAGACTGGATATAGTCTTATAAGCAGTTTATGCATTTGTAAAGGTTTTTGTTTGATGTAAAAGGGAAAATAACATTAAAAATAATCTACGTACAGCATTATGTAATATAATAAAAAACATACACGTTAGTTGCGCTATTCTCTCATCCATTCTTCACTTAATGCAAAATTTGAACGAATCATGAAAACCTCTCTCGAAATTTTTTCTGGCTACGCCCCTGGCTGCTTGGGCCAATTTTCATGCCCATAGCATCTATTATATGCATAATTGAGTAAAGTCCGTCAATGTAGACACAAGTAGCAATATTTGCTGCAATATCCTATATTAGTTTGCCACTAGATATTGCTTTTGAAGCCAACGCTCATATGATCGAGTTAAAACTCTCGTTGTTATTTTGCGTAAAGCCGCCGATACAACGAGTGAGTAGATTGTTGTTTCGTAATTCTTCGTATACTGGGTTTGTAGCAGAGTTCAGAAAAGTACACACATTGAATAAAAATCTCGTACATAAATGTAAACAAACACAGCTGAAAGCAACCAACACATTCTTATTTTCATATCAATTATGCGTGGCTTTAATTTTTGTACGGTGCCGAACACAATCATGAATGTGTTTTGTTTTAATATTTAGTTGCGTACACGAACATGAATAGTACACGTATTGTTCGATCGGAACACACTTGAACCACACATGTCGAGTGTATCTATGTTCGTGCACGTGTACGGCAAAAAAGTATATGTACGATAGACAGGTTCGAGCGCAGCTGTACTTTAAGTTCGTGTACGCGTATGTGTACAGCAAACAAGAGATGAACGTAGCATGCTGTGGTGTATGCATTAGTTGCAAATGTTACTTTGACGAATGCAAACATGGAAAACAATCGAAGAAATAAGTTTTGTTTTCAAAAATTCGCAACTTTTAATGACGAAATAAAAAAATTTATATGTCTCGTTGAAACGTGTAAAAAAGAATTGAGTGCAGCAAATAATGCAAATCTTAAAAAATCCAATAACCAAATTAAACAGTAGATTAAACAGAGAAGAGTTCTTAAAATGTTGTATTGGACTAGTGTCCAAAAAGAATTTGCCGTTTCGAATTTTTGACGACAAAGATTTTTTTTTAAATTATAGAACCCTGCGAAGAAAAGTTTGAAATTACTTTAAACTCCAAAAACATTTCAAACATTCTTGGTGACACCAGTCAAGAAATAAAAAAGAGCCATAGCAAAGATGGTAGAAAACAAAATGATTTGTTTAAAAATTAAGGTCGCCAGTCGGCAAGACAAGCACATTTTGGGAGTAAACATACAATATATACGTGATTTTAAAATTTGTATAAACATCATAGGTAAGTTTCATCTCATAGGGTTTCATCTTATTAGCTTTGTTTTAACCATAAATAAATTTTGCACACAGGTATGATTCCACTAAATAAGAAACACAGCCCAATATTTGAAAGAGGATATAATGAAATGTCTTGAAGAATACAAAATCGACATAAAGCAAATTTATTCCAACACTACCGAGAATGGAGCCAACGTAGTCAAAGTTTTAAAGCTACTGCAAGAATTGCAGGATAATAATTTAACGACGGTGGAAGATGGTGAATGACAATACAAAAACATATGACGCAATTGAGACTCAACTTTCCTACAACTAGCGGCATATGATGTTATTAGAACTTCGGAAACGGAAATTAATTCTGTGAGAGATATTGCAAAAAGGATTCGAACTATCTGAAGGACGGGAAATGAGAATATAAGCCTACCATGTCTAGATAATGCGACTAGATGGAATTCTACATACGATATGATTATTTCCATGTTAGATCTCAACGATTATATTAATGAACTCGATGACTACAAATATATCCGTGAATTAGATATTTGTGGAAAATTTGGCTACTGCATTTAAACCATTGGCTGAATGCACAATACATATGCAAAAAGAGCAATATATTCTTGGAGATTTTTATCGTGACTGGTTGGAATGTGAGTTAGATTTACAAGATATGATCCAGACAAACTCAAATGCGGAGGCTTTACATAAAGCAATGGTAACAAGAAAACGCAAGCTTCTTGAAAACGACGCCTTCGTCGCAGCATTGTATTTAGATCCTCGCTTTAATTTTCAAGGAACTCCGGTACTTACCAACGACCAAAAACAGACTGCAATGGTAGCTTTGAGTTTCTATTTTTAAGTTCTAAAAAATTTTGAATACAATTTCTTTTTCAGGATCACTTAATAAAAACATATGAAATTATTAATCATATATCGCATTCAACATCTTCGCAAAACGGAAATGACAATATTTCATTTTCCGAATGTTCAAGCTCATTAGATATTACTCCAAGTACGTCAAATGCCGCACACTCCAAACTAGCACAGCATATCAACCTACTCGTAAATACATCTCATTTAACAGCAACAAATCAAAATTATCACATAAAAACAGAACTTCTTGCTATATGTGAAAAACAAATGGAACCGTTAGAAATTAACGTATTGGAATATTGGGAAAAAATTTCTCAACACAATTTAAAGTTAAGTCAGCTTGCCGAAGTGGTACTTGCTATACTTGCAACACAAGTTTCTGTAGAACGTGCATTTAGTGCACTTGCTACAGTCTTAACCAAGTTAAGATCTAAGCTCTCAAAGAAGTCTCTTTCTAATATTTTAATAACAAAGTTTGACTTGCTCGACTGCTCAGCCCTTAAAATATAAAACAGTGAATAACAACAGTTTAACTTTAACCACACAGAGAAGTTTGTATATTTTGTTTGTGAACTATTTTCGTTTTGATTTTTATTTATTTTATTTTTGTAAATTTATTCCGTATAACTGCTAATGAATTATTTTCATTCTTTAAAATAAATTTGGTTGAAACAATTGTTGTCGTTTTTATTTGCGTGTACCAGATTGGGATGAAATTATATTTTTCTACAGGTTGGGACGTTACAGCAACGTTACATTGCATAGAACAGATGGTATGGACTTTCAGCTTTAGAATGTAGATGTACTCCAATCTGTATATCTTTCATGTACTTTTTTTTACCGTACGCGTACACCAACTTAAAGTACAGCTGCGCTCGTACCTGTCTATAGTTCCTGTACTTTTTTGCCGTACACGTACACGAACTTAAAGTATAGGATTTTTGGACATTCGCTCCGCAAAAAATCCTGATAATTGATTTTTATTGGATTATGTCAGAGAGTGCCCTCTATGTATAAAACCAAGTTTGTGTCGTCCGAAACCGCGAGCGTTAGCCGCCATCGTGAAGAACGCCTTCTTGCAAATACCTCGGAAACGGTGAGTTTTAAGTTTAAAACTGTGAGGGCCTTTTTGGAGAGGATAAAATTTCCCATCTTTTGTTTGAAACTTTTTCTCTATTCTTAATATTTACCGAGATATAGTCGATTAAAGAAACCAAATTTTTGTTTTTGGAAAATAACTCGATAATTTTTGGAAACATGAAAAAAAAACAAAACTTTGTTCTTTTTAATCGACTATATCTCGGTAAATATTAACAATACAGGAAACAGTTTCAAATAAAAAGATGGAAAAAAGGTCCTCACACATTTTAACGTAAAACTCACCATTTCCGAAGTATTTGCAAGAAGGCCTTCTTCAAGATGGCGGCTAACGCTCGCAGTTTCGGACGACACAAACTTGGTTTTATACTTAGGGGACACTCTCTGACATAATCCAATCGAAAAATCAATTATCAAGATTTTTGCTGAGCGAACCTGTTTTTGGTGCTAAAATTAGAATTAGATTAACTAGAATTTGTTATACCATTTCCTTTCAATTGTATATGTGTTATGTAATTGTGTTATTCTTTAATTTCTTTTGGTAAATATACTTATTATATACATCTGCATGCATCAGTTTTAGATGTCTTTCTAAATTACCGCTGTAGGAATTTAAGACTTTATTTTCGCAGTTATCATTATTCCATATAATTTCATTACTTTCGTTTGTGAAATACAATGTTTGCAATAAAATACTTTTTGGACACGGCATTATAAAATTTAAATAACAATTCTATAGCATGAAAGCCAAACGAATACTAATAGTAAATACACAAACAGTACATTAAGAATAATGTACTGAACCGAATACAATGAAATGTTTTGATCTTTATGTTGAGTTAGTTCAGTACAGTATTCTCGTTGTGTAGAAAGATCACAAACAGAATAACAGTTCTTTTTTTTTTGTATTAGCTACACAAACACTATTTGCGTTTGTGTATTAAATATTCTACCGTACGGAACACTAAAGTACATTATATAAGGTAAATTTTCGAACACTGATATAGATACACTCGAACATGTGTGGTTCAAGTGTGCCGATCGAACAGTAGGTGTAGTATGCATGTTCGTGTAAGCAACCAAATGTTAAAACAAAACACATTCATGATTGTGTTCGGTACCATACAAAAATTGAAGCCACACATAATTGATATGAAAATAAAAATATGTGTTGATTGTATTTGAACAGTACATTGTGTGTATGATGTATGTACTTTCTGAACCCTGCTTTGTAGCTTCGACCACTTCATTGCGAATAGCTGGTTTGTATTTATAATCGCCCAAAATATTTGTAGCTTTTGCTTTTTGCCATGAGCACCATGAATCTTCCCCAACCGAGCAATTCAGTCGCAATATAGAAAGTTCCTGGACGAGCTTGCCAGTCAATTGGCCTTTTCCTCCAAGCCCTTCGTAACTCTTTTCAAATTACGGAGGCGGGTAACCTCGATTCTAAACGTGATCTATACATTATTTTTTTATTACTGTACTGTTCGTGTGTGAGATATTTCAAAGTTACAGCGTTCGCGGTGATTGCAAAACGCGCTCGGAAAAACTGAGAGGGACTGCGACAGATTTGAAAATTTGGGCTTTTCGAAATTTTGGTATATCACCTTTAGAATCCTAAAGCACCTTTTGAGCAAAAAAAAATAATTTCTTGAAAATTCTAGGGTGGCAGAAAATTGAAAACCAGGAAAAGCGGAGAAGATTAGTGTATCAAGCCATGAGCCAGTTAGACCTTCAGTGCTAATATATTATTATTCCACTACACTGTAATTGAAAACAGCGCGTGGATAAGAACTTTTCATTTTTGTTCAAATTTCAAAAAAGTACATGATCGCTAAGCGGGCTCATTAATGTGACGTGTGATTTTTTGCTGAATTGTTATAGAAATGTTAACAAAAGCTTTATTTAAAATTTGAAAAATTACAATTACCTGAATACTGCTGGTGAGAGGGTGGAAATGTTTCCTGTTGAAACGAACGATGTACAGCATACTTGTATGACACAAATATATAATGCTTCTCTTCATTACTTATTGAAATTGATTGCTCTTTTGTAACTCCAATACACCGTACTAATTGTACTAAAAATTTGTTTTAGAATTCGATTGTGTGAATCATAGTTGTAAATATAAAAACTCTTAATTCCAGTTATGTGATACATACCCAAAGCATTTGTATGTACCTATTACTGCAAATACTATGGTTCTGGTGGGTAGTTCAAGATTTCGATCAAAGGGAAGATTGCCTGTGTTATCATATTTGCATCATAATAAAGCAAGCATAAGTAGATGTAGTCAGCCTTTATCTGGATTCAGTGCTAGGTGTGTGGAAGATGAAAAATTACTAAACCATATATTGAAAACCAATCCCAACGCTAATTACATGTATGTTGTTGATACACGACCGAAGGTAAACTTTTTTTTTATATTTGATGAAATATAAATAAGTATTGTTCACTTTGAATGTAGCTTAATGGTACAGTTGATTTCTAGAAAAAGATAGCGAGTAAAGATGGCATGCAACTATTACACTCGGAAGTAAGGTGGCTCAACGGAGCAAAGTTTAAAGTCATTTGTTTGAGCTTGGATAAGATCTTAATTTTTAATTATGAATGACGCAGATGTTCTATTCGAAATAGGCTTTTTAGTAATATCATATTTGAAAAAATATAAAATAAAAAATATACAACAAAAATGAATGATTTTCGCATAAACTACAATACAGATCAATCTATTATAAACAATAGTATTTGTAAAATTAATGATTCTCATTAGTTTTGATTCTTCTGTTTATGATAATTTATGATTTTTATATACGAGGGCAAGTCAATAAATAAATCGCAAAACTGGTTAGAGGCAATAATAATCAAAGTAGGGTTTGTTTCCTTAGAGAAGACTACATTACGTCATGAAAATATGAGCGAAATGTGACGTTTCATTGACTTTCGCTAGTCGGTTTGCATGGTAACATATACAGAACACCAAATTTGGTTTATTGCGCCGCTGACGTAATGTGCTCTTCTCTAAGGAAACAAACCCTAACTTACCGACATTTATTTCACTTTTTAATATATTCACCTGTACATTCAGACACCTAGCGCACCTGCTTACAAGTTCTTGAAAGCAGGCGGCAAAGTCTGTTGGTTGCTGTCGCAGCCAACGAGTAACCTCTTAGCTTACGGCATCATCGGTTTTAAAATGAAGGCCCAAACAGATGAAAATCACTGGGGACTAACAATAAGTCGGAACTGTACGGTGGATGTCCCAAGCGTTCTCAAAGAAATGTTCGTAACAGCTCCTTCAATTGTAACTGGTCACTTATCCTTATTGTTAAACGACGGTCTGACCTCATAAGAGCTCTCCCAAGTTAGATGTTTTCATTGATTTTTGAAGTTGAAGGCCTCCCTGAGCGAGGTGCATGCTCCAGTTCTCGCCCACCCAAAAATGATTTGTGGCAGCGAAAACCTTATGCTCTTGATAAGCAATGTTTCCCATAAGCCTGTTTCAACTTTTCAAAAGTTACACTCCCGCATTCCCCAAATATGACACAAAATTTAATGACATAACGATGCATCAATTCCGCTGTTACATTCTGTGTGACACATCAAAAACCACAACTTCACTGATAGCGCTCTCAAAAGTAACGTGGTGACAAACTCGGACTGAGCGTCTGAACTGGACTAACTAACATGCCGAGTGAGGGAGAACAACTACGGCGTTGCCAGATCGCTCGCAATAGTTCCAGCCTTATTATAAAACACGTTGTATACTACCATCTGCTGGCAAAAAGTGCGTTCGTAATTTAAAACGGTATAAGGTAAACTGACGTTTGCGACTTATACATATACTGACTTGCCCTTGTAATTAATAATTTTGAAAATGCTAATGGCTAGTGGACGCAGTCGTCAAATCGTCGGTTTAATCTCACAAGGAGAACGTAAAGTAATCGAATTCTGTAATTTTTGATATTTATTGTGTGTAGTTTAGACCTTGAATAAGAATATTTCGGAGTAGTTCGACGCAACATGCATAAGTTACCGAGACAATTGATTTTGAAGTATCATCTGTCAGCTACATCTACTAGATATGATACATTTTTCAACTGGACGCCTGACCTAGTCGGTAGCGTTCTAGTCCGGTACTCACGAGATCGCTGGTTCGAGTCTCGTCGCGTAACTTTTTTTTTCCCTTGAAAACGCACCATAGGTTTTCGAAGTGAAAACTTCTTTAAGTTGTGAATGATTTGAAGCTCGATGAAACGAAAAAATGACACTAAAATAAAAAAACAAACATATACATCTATAGGATTTATCCTGCGAGAGAATGAGATAAAATAGCCTCCTCACTCTTGTCTACCCAGCGTTGTATATATGTGTGCTTTTGTGCGCCTACGTATTGCCCAGCCGAACCGAGAGAAAAGGAGTCGTATAGTGAGTATAGAAGCTATATTTCACTGCCTAATACTTGCTTACGTAACGACTGTCTGATGGACACCATGGTTACAACTCCCGTAGAAAAATAACTTTCGGACGGTAATTATGGCGCTAGTTAACATCGAATCGGACGTTTATTATAGAAATATTTTCTAAATAATTGTATGCATTGAAATTATCAAATGTAAAATAAAAGAAAAGAACAATGTTGTATAAAAAAATTATTATAAAACTAGAAAAAAAAACCGTTATATAATATGAAACAAAATAACATATTTCTAATATAAATAAATAAAAATAAAACAATAAAGCCTATAATATGAATTAATCTTCAGAAACGAGAATGTTGTTATCGTGTAGAACTGTTGAATATGAAATAACGATAACCTGTTGTTTTGCAACCGTTATTTCAAAATAACAATAACGATCGAAACTGGTATATTAAATAATTAAAATTTATTTAAAATAACAATTTTTCCCATCACTACGTATGTGCGTTAGTACGCGGGTGTACGCCTGCATATTACTAAGCCAATATTATAATAAATAAACCCTATAATTATCCCACTCCTAGTACTGCATTCGTCGCATTCTCTCACAGTTTACTATTCTGAAAGTTTCACTTCTACCGCTTGTGAACTGCACACATAATTTTTCTTTTCATTCTTTTTCTCATCTCAAAAACTATGAACAAACGAAATATTATAATAGTTATATGTAGGAATATTCTTCAAGTTCTTCGTTAAAGTGCACCATCGGTTGATAAACAATATTTATTTTGATTTAACAATAAAGTTTCTTCAAGAAAAAAAAAGAACGATCAGTTAAGAAATGCAATGTTCTATTATTTTATATCTAGTATGCGACATTTTACGCAGTGTGGCACGAGCCAGAATGGTAGTTATCATAGAAACATGGGAAGCAAAAATTTTTTAACCTTCCTATACTCACGCATACGGTCTGTGAGACCGATTTATATAGTATAGTATACGTCTTTCATTTTGACGTGAGTATAGGAAGGTTAAGCATCTGGCACCGTATAAATGTTGTATTTTTACAGTTTACATTTCCCCTTTTTTTTTCTCGAAGAAACCTTATTGTTTGTTCATAGTTTTTGAGATGAGAAGAAGAATGAAAAAAACATGGTGCGTTTTAAAGGAAAAAAAAATGTGCGACGAGACTCAAACCAGCGGCCCCGTTAGTACCGGACTAGAACGCTACCGACTAGGCCAGGTGTCCAGTTGAAAAATGTATCACATCTAGTGGATTTAGCTGGTAGGTGAAACATCAAAATTGATTATCTCAGTAATTTATGTACGTTGCGTCGAACTATTCCGAAATATTCTTATTCACTGTCCAAACTACACGTACCATAAATATAAAAAATTACAAATATCCGATTACCTTACCTTCTCCTTGGTAGCCAAATTCTGAGATCGGTACTTGCACTAGTTATCATTCGTTAATGGGATAGAATTAATAGCGCTTTCACCAACTCTGGACATTGGTTACTGGAAACTAACTAGAGCTTGCACTTATATACATAAACAGTGGTACACTGTAGCGTAGGAAAGTAAATGCTGTGTATCGGTAAACCCAATCAGGGTCTCATACCAGTTTTGCATTAACCGCAATAAACCAAATACCTTTCTACACCGAAAATGAGCAGCGACGACAATATAATTTCGAAAATGCTATCTAATAATGCCTTACTTATAAGTATTTTGTAGTAATTATGTTTTGGTTATCAAAAAGTAAAGTATATGTACTTTGTCTACCTATTTTCTTTGTAGTACGGAAAATTTTTCAACTTTTTCATCTTTTCAAAGTTGTAATACGATTTAAGGTAATGTCTTCTCCGCAGATAAATGCTATGGCTAACCGAGCTACAGGAAAAGGTTATGAAAATGAAGCAAATTACGAAAATATTAAGTTTCATTTTTTGGGAGTAGAAAACATTCATGTCATGCGTAATAGCATTGCAAAAGTTATGGAAAGTAAGTAATTTCTTTATATTTAGTGTGCTCATCAAGTTCAAAAGTTTGGCTTTAGTCAATCAAATTAATTATTCTACATTTTTCACTACTTACTATAGAAAAATCATTTAATTTGTATATCGCTAAGTTTCGACAAACAAGTGCATGATAAGTTATCATTAAATCCTTCCATGGTAGCGCTTACAGCATATGCATAGTACAGCCTTTTTTAGAGTTTTGTTTAGGCCCTATTTTAGAGCTCACAACTGTTTGTTTAAATTGAAGCGACACTCTTCCTTCATTCGTTTCTACGAAAAGTGAACGACAATCGACAACTATGATAACTTGCCGCTAACTAAGTTTCTAAAGGGAAGATTTTACTACGTAATACATTTTACGGTTCTCAATGCGCTATATTAGGGCTTACGTCACGCCGCCATTTTTGATGCAGATCGAGATCGGGATCGTGTTTTTAAACCAACCGTTTCACCATAAAAAAATAACACGCGTGAAAATTTCATAAATTCTTTCAAAATCATTATTGGTATTTAACTATGGATAAGTACTGTACGACATTTCGGAAAGATTTAACGGACGCAGGTCGGATGCAAAGGGGCGGCTTTGCAAGACTTCTACTAGGAGGAAGGCGCCTTTTATGGTTATGGTTACTGTACACAGTAATAAAAACAATAACTACATATATATTGCAATATTATATATACATATGTACAACTAATGTATCTATTTTTGCACAATTTATTTGCTTTAAGATAAATTATTTTCAAGCCATTCTTTAACAATTACAGCTTAGACTACGTTTGTAATATGGATGTGCATATCATTGTAGTTATTTAAGCGACAGTAGCCTAGTTCTTTAATTATATGAAATAATTAGATTAATATTCTTTAATTTAATTTGTCCTTTATGGATATTGTAATTTACTTATTTACTTAATGATAATTTTCAATTCGAACTATATTTCATATTCTTGAGCATTGTGCGCACACATAAGCGTAAGTATTCGCTCGTACGAACTTGCAAATAACATTCGCATTTTGTCGCATTGTTCTTTGCATATTCTATTGAACGCATAACATTGGTGCTAATGAGATACATTCCACGCGAATTTTTTCTAATTGTTCGTTCTCTTCAAAATGACTGATGAAGTGGAAATTGTTTATAATACGCGATCACGAAAACAGAGTGCGGATATTGATTTTCATACACGTTTGGCAGCGGGTTTCGCCATAGACATAGATCGTAGAAGAACTGAAGAAGAGCTTGCTGAAATCGATTTATCCATTGACGATGACAACGATCATGATATGGATTATGTGCCTGATGACTATGCGTCTAATATTGAAAAGGAAACGATAATCGAAGCGAACGATATTTCTGATACTGACGACGAAGAAGAAGAGGGAGTAATGCCTGCTGGGAATCAAGCAAAAAGTGCAATGAAAGATTGCTTTATGGGAAGGATGACACAAAATGGAATAAAAATGAAGCTCCTGCTGTTGGTCGCCTGCGCCATCATAACACTATGCGTGTCCGAGCTGAACCCCTGAACGAAATTCGATTCCGATTGAGGTATTCAAGAAATTCTTCACATCACCAACATATCATTCATCATCACCAGCACGAATCGGTATGCGAAAGATGCTGTTCAAAATTGGAATTCGCTAAATCCTGATAAAAACAAAGACTTTGGAAAGATCTAACTAGCATTGAATTAGACGTATTCATCGGAATAGTTCTAGCCGCTGGTGTTTCACACAATACAATGCAGAAATCAGACTTTGTTCACAGGGAACTGATAAGACGCGCCGTAAAACTCTTTTGTGCAAAATGTTCAGACCTACTATACCAACAACATTCAAAAGTTGATTATATTTGTTTTAGTTGTATAAATAAAAATTAATAACAGAATTTCTATGGCACTCCATCATAGAATTGAAAATAAACTTTGAAATAAGACACAAAAATGAACGGAGAAAAAACTACTTTTCACCTTTAAAGAAATTCTTCTTTCAATAATCTCACCTGAGCAGGTAATTCAACGTTTATAAAAATCTCTGAGAACCAAAAAAACCCGAAAATATATATCTGCATAGATATAAATACGATGCAATTCTAATAATTGAATATTTCCATACAAATACGTGAAAGTACATAGGAATCTGGCCAGACCCTATGAGATACGAATGTGACAATCCGAACATGTGTCAAACGGAGGGTTACATACTAATTTTAGATAGCGATTTTGGGTTTTCAGATTATGTTGCCCGAATAAATCTGCTAAACTAATATGTTTTACACTTTTTTATATGTTAACTGGTGCTGCTATATGTACTTGACGTCATACAGTACTTCAAGTGCCGTCTCCTCTAAGAAGGGTGGTCATCATCACGGCTATTTTAACTTCTGAAACTGCTGCTTGAAATAATTCCACAGAACTACATTAGGCTATTCATCCACGAAATGCGTCTCCTTCCTTGGCGTCTTTTACCTTGTGTCTTTCGCTGTATTATTAGCTGCAGTAATGTCTCTTTGTTCCCTTTCATTACATGTCCCAAGTACTGTAGTTTTCTTATTTTTATATTATTTAACAACTCTCTCTTTCTTCAATCAAGTACCTCCTCATTCGTTATTCTGTGCATCCAACTTATTCTTAAGATCTTTTTATAGGTCCACATTTTAAATGCCCTTTGCCGGTTACTAACATCTTTATTCAACACTCAGGCTTGCATTCCATAGAGCAAGACTGAAAAGACGTAGCATCTCAACATTCTTATTTTAAGTTGTACACTTTATCTTTCCTACATAACATCTTTCTCATTTTATTAAATATGGTTATGGGTTGGTTAATTAATTCTTGATCTTATTTCTTCCGTGTATTCATTATTTTCGTCCACAACTGTTCCCAGATACTTAGATCTGATGACTTTTTCTACCTGTTCTCCTCATATCCATAAGGCTTCCGGTTGTTGTGTTTTTCTTGTAGTTATAAATTTCGTTTTTTAAACATTCAATGTAAGTCCGGTTTCCTCACTATATTCCAGCACTCTGTAAATCCTATATGGTTCTAGAGATTGATATTGTATCATCTGCATATCTAATGTTATTCACTTTTATCCCGATTGTCAGGTTTGGTAACGTTTTGTGGATTATTTCTGCAGAGTAAAGAATTAAGGAAGGAGTAAAAAAATAGCAAGAACACCGTCTAAATCTGGAAATGGGGAAAATCAAGATTTAATGAACATATGCAGAGAAATATTGGAGGAGTTAAAAGAAGTAAAAAATGAACAAAGGGAAATGAAAACAAAAATGA
Organism: Chrysina gloriosa; assembly: GCA_038088585.1. Lineage (NCBI taxonomy): Eukaryota > Metazoa > Arthropoda > Insecta > Coleoptera > Scarabaeidae > Chrysina > Chrysina gloriosa. The sequence continues at coordinate 38,344,285 of CM076090.1, read as the reverse complement.
AAGAAAATAACAACGAAATGAGATCCCTTAGAGAACAAATTCAAAACAAACAAAAAATGGGAAAAAAAAATATAATGACCTAGAAAACCGGATGAAAGAAATGAGTAAAAGGATAGACGATTTGGAAAGGGAGAAACGTAAAAACAATTTAGTAATATCGGGCAATCGATATGAAAGAAAAAACGCAGAAACAAAAGAATGCTTAGAAAAATGGATAAAAAGCGAGCTAGGAGCAGAAACAAATAAACGAAGCTAGACAAGTCTCCCAAAAGATACTTAATTAAGATGGACCATTTTGAAGAAAAACTAAAGATACTTAAAAACAAGAATAAATTAAAAGGCAAAAACATTTATATAGATAGCGACATGACACACCGAGAGAGAGAAATACAAAAGAATCTAAGGACAATTGCAAAACAGAAAAGACAAGAAGGAGCCATAGTAAAAATAGGTTTCTTGAAAATAATAGTGGACGGACAGGAAATGATAAGGAATGAGGAGGAGGATGGTTTGGAGAAAAACACAGCAAAAGCAGCCAAGACAAAAAACTCAGTTGTAAAAAGTCGGGCTACTGCAACAACCTTGAAAACGACCAGGCGTGGAAATGGACATGAGATACTGGTTAATGTAAGAAGAACAAACAATAAAGGTAAAATTAGAAAATCAATGAGTGATAAGAAAGGAAGGAGGCATAGAGAAATGAGAATTAGTACCTGGAATATCAGAACTTTGTTAACACCTGGTAAACTATACGAAGTAAAGTCAGAACTAGAAGGATATAGAATAGATGTAGCTGCAAAAGCAGGAAATTAGATGGGAGGGAAAAGGGAACATATGTAAAGAGGATTTTGGGATATATTACTCAGGGGTAAGAAACAAGGACAATACGGAGTGGCATTTGTAATCATGAAGAAATTGAAAAACAGTGTTATAGACTTTAAAGCGATAAATGAAAGAATTGTGTACCTGAGAATTGAAGCAAAACCTTTTAATTTATCATTTCTAAACATATATGCACCAACTGAAAATGCAACAGAAGGCGAAAAAGAGGCACTGTATGAGCAGGTTGAAGAGCAAATAGAAAGGGTACCTAAAGAAGATACTTTAATAGTTTTAGGAGATCTCAACGCCCAAATAGGGAAAGAAGACTATTTAAAAGAAGTAGCGGGTAGACACAGCATACATGAGAAAACAAACGAACGGTCAAAGGCTATGTAACTTAGCAATGAGAACAGATATGCTCCTAAGCAGCACAAAGCATAAACACCCAAAGCATCACAAGATAACCTGGATATCACCAAACAAGAGAACCTGTACACAAATAGATCATGTTTTAATTACAAAAAGAAGACAATCTTCAATAAAAGATGTACGTACATTTAGAGGAGCCTGTGCAGATTCCGATCATTATATGGTAACCGGAACGTTGCGACAGAAAATAACGAAGGTAGTGAAGATCCAGAGCATAAAAAAAGGGAATATAGAGAAACTAAACGATACAGGCAAAAGAAAAGCATTTGAATCAAATGTCGAACGACAAATACTAGACAATGTTGAGGAAGACACTGAGATAGAGACAGAGTGGAACAAAATTAAAATAAGGCAGCAGAAGAAGAAATTGGTAGAACCAAAAAGGGAACCGAAAAAAGTGGTATAATGCAGAATACCAGGAAATGTCGAAAAGAAAAATCCAAACAAGCATTAAGTGGATACGAACAGGGAGAGATGCAGATAGGAAAGAGTATGAAGAGACGAGGCGAGAGTGCAAAAAACTTATAAGAAAGAACAAAAGAGACTGGATAGATTATGAATTAGGGGAAATTGAGAAAGAAAGAATTAATAGGAACACAAAAGAATTTTATAGAAAGATTAATGAGCAAAATAAAGGATATAAAAGTAAGGCAGTAGGTATTAAGGACAACGAGTGTAAAGCGGCAAAGAATAAAGAAGAATATAAAGCGATATGGGTAGAACACTTTAAGACACTATTAACTACTTGTGAAGGCAACGTAGAAGAAATAGAAGAGGAATTGGAACATGCTTTAGAATATAGATGGGCAACCTCCGGCCCGCGGGCCACATGCGGCCTCGAGTAAGATTTGCCCGGCCCGCTACTGAATTCTTTCGTTGCATATTAGCACGGCCCGTCTAAACTTAATTCATAATGAATCATAAGGATACCACAAAAATGTATATTTTTCAAGATTACTCGCAGCATAAAACTTCTACAAAAAAGGTTGCCCATGCCTGCTTTAGAAGAAACAGCAATACCTGAACCAACTCTAGAAGAAATTAAATTAATTATAAAAAATAGCCGGAATGGAAAAGCACCGGGAAAAGACGAAATAAATATGGAACTATTGAAGTGTGGAGGCGATGAACTACAAAACCGCTTGCATTTACTAATACTAAAAATATGGAGAGAAGAAAAAATTTACCGGAAGATTGGGAGAATGGACAAACTGTAACGATTTATAAAAAGGAAACCAACAATTATGTAATAACTACAGGGGAATTACACTACTAAGTACGGCGTATAAAATACTATCCACATTAATACAAAAAGACTGGTAAATCAGAATAAAACCATTATAGGACAATATCAATGTGGATTTACGAAAGGAAGATCGACTGTAGATGCAATTCATACAATACAACAAATAATTGAAAAGGGCCATGAATACAAGTTAGAAATTAAGATGCTTTTCATAGATTTTCGACAAGCATTTGACTCAATAAATAGCAGCTAATACTGGCATTAAACGAATTAAAAATAACACAAAAATTGAGAAGATTGATAATGATGACGATGAAAAGAATTGCAGTTAGCATAAAAGCACAATTTGGAGAAACAGAAGAGTTCATAATTAACAAAGGTGTCAGACAAGGGAATGCACTGTTGGCCACGCTTTTAAACCTAGCGTTGGAACACGTGTTAGCAAAGATAGACAAAGGAACGCTGAGAACTAGAGGAGGTCAGATAGTGGCATATGCAGATGATGTGGTAATTATAACAAAAGAACAGGGCAATAATGAAAAATATGTTGGAAATCATTATTACAGAAGGAAAAAATATGGGACTACATTTAAATGAAAATAAAACAAAAATAATGAGATTTGGAAAGATACTGGAAAAGAAATATGTGAAAATAGGTAATAACAATTTCGAAGCAGTTGAGGAATTTAAATATTTAGGTGTGAGGATATCTGCTAGTGGAAACAGGGAAACCGAAATCGAAGGAAAAATAATGTCACTAAATAGAGCTTTCTATGCCAACAAAAAATTACTAAAAAGCAAAATCCTAACAAAAAAGACAAAAATGAACCTCTATAAGACAATAATTGATATAAATTAAATTATTGTCTGCTTACGCTTTGGGCGTTAATGGCTTAAAGAAAACTTTTTAGTTGTATAAATATGGGAAACAATGAATTTAGAGTATTAATCAAACATTTTTTACGTGGAAAACCAAAGAAATGGAGGAAAAGTTATGTAAATATGATCGCGAATGTACTCCGTCCCATGGAATGATTTGTAGGTGGTTTTCTGCTTTTTAAGGCACCACACCATTGTTCGTGCGCGGTTTAAGGGTGTATTTTTCGTAATTATTTTCAAGCAAACGATGAATGGATTTTTTTAAATTAATACTCACAGTCAATATATTGTACATATAGAACACTGTATACAAATTTTTGTACTCAAATCTAAAGTATGGTTCGCGGTGTACGGCGCTTCCAAGAGGACACTTCGACGAAATTGCTGTTCGGCGGTTGACAGGGATTAAGCCATACGGTTCATATGAAAACTAAAATAAAAATATATTTAGAAACTAGACATATAGGTTTACAGCATCACGTAGGGGAATTTCGATATCTGAAAATAGAAAAAAATGTCGGACCAGCGAATTTTATTTCCAATTTTCATGGAAAATTTTCATCATTCCTAAGAGTAAAAAGGAAGCGAGCTCTCTATAAGAAAATCCCTGTGGTGCCATAGGGACTGGATTTTCGAACAGTTTAAGACTTGGTGCATGTAAATCAGATGTATAGTTTTTAAATATGTTGTCAACCAGGTTGAAAAACGTAGTTTCGAGAAAAACGCGTTCAAAGTTTTGCTGAAGAATAATATAACATACAAACAAAATTTTTTGTGTTTCTTTTTTGTTTCTCACCATTAGTCAGCTATTCCTAGACCATACAACATCTCCTCAGCGTCCAAAGATTCAACATCTTTTTCATGTTTTGCACAAAGACGACCCTCATGCGTGCTTTTTTCGGCTTCGTGCTCAGCTTCGCATATTCGCTTCTCGTCACAATTTTTTGACAATATTGGTAGAGTGTTTCACCAATTTTTATGTTGAATATCTCCAGTACATTTATAAGGCCAATATGACCATTGTTAAAAAGTATTGAAGCACTATTAGCGGCAGTTTCAACTGTGGGTCTGCCGCTCCACGATGTCTGGCGCAAATTTCTATATAACAAAATTCAAACACTTGTTATTCTGGTGAAAAGCGCCTAAACATCGTTGAAGAAGCTCGTCCTTACTAAGGTCCACGTATATCGGTTTTGTTGTCTCAATGACATCTGCAGGCAATGGAGGTTTATGTATGTATCGTTTAAAATTCCTTTGGCATTTGCCTGCTGCCGCAAACACCACGAGTGTTCTCCTTCCGGGCAATACTGATGTTGGGGACTTGCGTCTGTGGAACATTTATGATAGAATGTAGCCCAGACATCAGGCATACGAATCTGTCGCACAATAGTATCGTAGAAAGATTGAAAGATAGGGCGCGGCAAGTCCATGAAAGCACAAAATGTTTCTGCTCCAGCCAATGACACTCCAAGCAATCGCATCGTAAAAATAAATCGACGATTAACTTCGTATCCATTTTGGATTAACAGGCATTACGTGATTTCTTTTGGCGTACAGGGCTTGCAGTTTACCACAATTTTAAATCCAAGTTCTCTTCAACTAGATTCGTAAAATTCTACATTACTTCCACACAATTTACATTCAACGTGCCCACTTATTGCTGCAAAACAGCAATAACATTTATGAGTCTGTACCCGACACTTGGATTTACTGTAACGGAATCTAGTTTTCCGCTGCTCAACTTTCCCGCACAGCTACTAGCTCTCGGCTCTGCTCTCTCCACTTCATATCTATTATATCTATTAGGTGGACCTTCATTCTTCTGTTTCCTATCACCCCTTCTTGTTTGTTCTCCGACTACATGTCTTTTTGATTTTTTATCCATCACGATACACAGAATACACGATACAAATTGAATGATAGATACGAACCGTAAACTGCCGGTTATCAACTGACTTATTCGTGTCGGATTCTTCTACGCTTGGTTAACGGGTTTCTATTCAATTCAGAAACTGAAATTTTCTACCTCTTCACTACTAGCAAATACACCTTAATCGAAATATATTCCAAGAATTAGGGTTCATAGAAGCCAACAAAGGTAGCAGACCCATTCGACAGCCGCACATCTGCCGCTCGGCGCTGTCGTGCACTTGGAACGGTTTCACATAAAATGTTATATCTCCGTCAATTTTGCGAATTCCTTTAACACATTTAGTGAGAGCATTCTTAACAAATACATCTTTCAGAAAATAAGATAAAAAAATCAATTTTTTTACCGCGGTGTGGGGCCTTAAAAGTAGCAAGAAACAAAAATACAGTCTAAATAATGGACATCTCCCGAGGAGCGCACCCCCAAACAGACAAAAACCGTTTTCTCGATCAGTAAGTCCTGGCCACAGTATTTTGAGATTCAAAAAGTTATCTTTATTAATTATTTACAAAAAGGAAAAACGATAACTGGCAAATATTATACTGATTTGCTGACATGTTTTGATGCCGAACTTAAGAAAAACGCCCGCATTTGTTGAAGAAAAATGTGTTGTTTCATCACGATAATGCACCGTCCCATTCGTTCACTGTTGCTACAACAAAATTAGTTGAATTGCGTTACGATTTGCTGCCTCATACGCAATATTCACCAGATCTGGCTCCCTGCGATTTTATCTTGTTTCCAAATTTAAATAAATGGATTGGTGGAAAGAGATTTCAGACAAATGAAGAGGTGATATCCTAGACAAATGCATATTTTGAAGTTTCCGAAAGATGACTTTTTCGATGGTTCGAAAAAATTTGGAAACGCGCTGGACTAAGTGTGTGCAGTTAAAAGAGAATTACGTTGAAAAATAAAATATATTTTTACAGTAAAATAACTTTTTATTGAAATGTTAGTCTTCCATCAAACCATTCTCGTATAAGTCTATTTGTTCGTCGGATAATAATTTAGTTTTGCTGTGATTTCATCAGGGCCTAGTACTTTGTTAAGTTTTGCTAATAGCACTGCATGCATCACCTTTTCTTCCGTTTTAGTTGGGTTGTTTTCACCATTTGCACCATCTTGTATTGTTTTCTGTTGACGTTCCCAACTTTTGTTTGGGATCAGGGATTATTTAACCATTCTTCTCTAATAAAATATTACTGTTTAGGTTTTCGTATCTGCCAATTCTTTTATTCTTTTGTGAAGGTTGAAATCATCATGCTTTCTTTGCAATTCTTCTATCTCTACAGTACTTACCCAACGTTAAATACCAATAATGATTAAAAGAAAAAATGATAAGGTTTTCACGCGTTATTTCTTGTGAAATGTGTGTGGTGAAAAGGTCTTTTGTAGAGACATGATCCTGATCTGCATCAACAAAAATGGCGGCGTGACCTCAGACTAATATAGAGCATTGGCGAGTAATATTCATGCTGATATTAAATCTGAATCTTTGTGTTCTATAAGAAACAAATTCAGTTGGTACAGCATATATAAGAACATATTGATAGTTTTCAAGTTGAAACGAATATTGGTGTACTCTTTTGCAAATTTCTAGTAATAGTAAGAAACTCAAAAGGTATCAATCTCATTTTCTAAAAACAGCCAAATATTTCTATTTATGTTAATATTTTGAGGAAAGTAATTCCAGAAAAATTGTTAACCAAAAATTTTGCAAGTACTCCAAACTATTTTTATCCCTTGTTATTATAAGCGATTTTCCATTAAATAAGAATTCAATTTATCCATCTATTCAACTTGTTATTGGTTATGCCAAATGAAATGTTATTTACTATTTCATAATAAAATTTAAGCATGCGAACAGAAAAATCCGACAATGAATAGTTTTTTAAGTGGTCTGGAATCAAGTGGTTGGTTGAGACATATAAAGTCAATACTTGATACGTCCTGGTTCATTGCCCAAGCTATAGAAGAAGGCGTAAGCGTAGTGGTTCATTGTTCTGATGGTTGGGACAGAACAGCTCAAGTTTGCTCTTTAGCTTCAATTTTATTGGATCCATATTATAGAACCATTGCCGGTTTTCAGGTTCGTTTTACTTTTACCTACTAATAGAGTACGGGGATTTTGTTAAGGTCCTAACCTACCCGAAGCAATATTATTGTTCGTACTAAAACCGTAATTTAGGGTGCAAGTAATAGCTGATTCACAATTGATATACAAATGTTTTGAACTTGCGCTGTGCACCCACTCACTCGATGAATATGCGTTTCTACATCGGGACCTCAACACACTCCTTGTATTGTACCTTATAATAAATGTACATGTTTTAAGTTTTTTGTTTCAAGGCCCTTGTTGAAAAAGATTGGTTAGCTTTTGGGCATAAATTTACTGAACGTTGTGGACACATTCAGAGTGAAAGTAAGGAGATATCGCCAATTTTTACACAATTATTGGATGCTACGTGGCAATTAATGCAACAATTTCCATTGTCTTTTCAATTTAACGAAACATTTTTATATACACTGCATGATCACGTACATTCCTCACAATTTGGTACGTTTATTGGTAATTGTGAAAAAGATAGATTGGATTTAAGGTGCAGTTTGTTGCATTATCCTTTTCTAATAATAAGGCTTATAAATTTTAGACTGTCAGAAAGAACTTATTCTTTATGGGGATACATGGCTAGTCAAATAAATGAATACATTAACCCTTTATACGTCGCTGATGAAACATCTGGTACATTGATACCTATATTATGTCCACAGAATATCAAGTAAGTTTTAGATTCTAATCAAATACATTTGATTGGTATTTATATAATAGAACTATTTTGAAGTACTATTATGTGCTACAGGTTTTGGAGAGGTATGTACTGCAGGTATGAAAATGGTGTACATCCCCGAGAGCCACTTGGTGATTTATTACTTGCCACTTGTAATCATAGTCATGCACTGGAAGACCATATTCAGTATTTAAAAAAGTAATGACAACAATCGTCATGTGTATCCATGCAAATTCATATTTGTTTGTTTCAGAAAATTTTTACTCTAAAAAATGTTTTATCCAAACCCTTTGAGAAAGAAAAAGGCAAAAAACAATCTGTAAAATTAGATAATCGCAACTTAGTAGATAATAAATATCTGTATGAAACTAGCATAAGGGAACTTCAGTCTGCTGATGATAATCACCCATTAAAAGTAGATGTAGAAAAAATTGATAATGTTAATCAAATTTCGGTTGGCGTGGAAGCTATAACAAAAGATTTCGATTCAGTTGCTCTAGATTGGAAAACAATTAGAAATATCAGTGAATGTAGGTGTTCTACACAGTTCGATCACCTCAGAAGAAAGGTAACAATATTTTTTATTGGCGTATTAATATAAAGTGATGAAGGGTATCAAACAATTATCACATAATTAGAGAGGCCTTTATAACAAAATTAATTTAAAATGTACGTGTTATTACACTGACATATGTATCTAATTAAACTTTTGTAATGTTACATGAACTAAAGAAGGTGATTCACATAGAATACTTCCTGCTAATTCCGAATCTGCTTTCCAAATTTCCCCAGTACGTAAGGATTTTCAGTAAAACGTGTTCGAAATTTTAGAAGTTTTAATATTTTAAGGAATAAATTAAATACGGTAGTATATAACGATTTTGATACAGGAACACTTCTCGCTGATTCTCATGTTATTTTGCCTGCTTAATCCAAATATGGCTTCAGAATTTGTCCATCACTCACCGTTTTTTGGAATTGCGTTTTATCCTCAAATTAGAATATCTTGGTCTTTATTTTATATTTAATTCTTCGAATTTCTCATTTTCAAAGCAACTTTAAAACACTGTTCCTCTAACCATGCATTTATATTCACCAAATAGCGGACCAATAGACTAACCGGGGACTTGGTATTTTCCAACAATAAGTAAATGTGGGGTGTTACACGTGTTTGGAAATGACGCGGTGGCATATGGTTATTCTATATAACTGTCCTCCATCTTTCATAAATATCTGCAAAAAGTCTTAAGTTATGAATCGAAATACTCAATCAAATCTCCTTGAATTTTATCTGTATAAAGTATTTTCACTCAAAAATGTAGTAATTGAAAGAAGTAAACACAAAAATATACTACATGAATTGTTAAGAAAAGTTTCCAGAATTAATAATTTTTCCTGCTTGTAAAAGTTCACAAATTCTTTTTCATCCCACCACATACGCATTATGTTCTTTTGACCAATATCGGCTTTTGGTAGTGTTGGTGTTGATTGTGTGGACTGTACGTACGGTTTATTTCGGATAAGCAGAAATTGTGAATATTAGATTTACATCATTTTCAAAATAGAAGAAGTACGTAAAAGAAGGTAACATATAGAAATTGAACTTTATGCTGTTTGTTAGATATGAAAGTAAGCCATTTGCCACTTGGCGTCGAGACTTGTTTGGCAAAAAGAGTAATCGTAAAAATAATCCACCAGCTCTTTCCGATCTGCGAGGTTACTGTCGATAACTTACCTTTATTTCATTATGTCGTTAAAAAATAACTAGTCTAAATCACTATCTTCTAAAATCATAACAATACGTTGAAACAGTGGGCTATCCACTAGGTCGATAATTTCATGAGATAAAATTTCTTCGGCTGGTCACTGGTCACTGGTCACTGGTTTAGCTACGAAGTCCATTATGAGACTTTATTTTTTTTTAATTTCATAGCATGCTGTTAGAGAAAATTGTAATTGTCTTTTAAATTTGATACATCACTCCATTGGTAAATCATTGTCCAGAAAAATCATTCAATGTTGCCAATTCTTTTTTGAAAACCATCCCATATTCTTGTCCTTCCCAGCTTTAGCTACATATAAGATAGAAATGCGTGTTTGCCATAATTTTTAAATCGCGCTATAACCGGGCTATAAAAATATCGCCTTATACCAGAGTTACCTGTGTATTGTTATTATTGCTTTGTTGTGGCATAAAGCAATATCAGATGTTGTTTTCTTAATTTTTAAACAGAATTAAGTCTAGCCTGTCATACAAGTCAACATCTTTCAAATGTTATAACTAATAAAACTAATAATTTATATTTTTAGTATCACTGCCGAAAATGTGGAGATATTTTTTGTACAAGATGCAATGACAAACAGATAGTTTTACCGGGTTATAATGCTCATAAGCCGGTACCAGTGTGTAGACCTTGCTACGCTCTTCTCTCAAATAATCAAGAAAACACCAATGAAACTTACGAATAAAAGTTGTGTACATTTATACCTTGTTAAAATTTATTTATTAATATAGAATTTGTGTTATGAATTATATCTTTTGTTATATGTTGTATACATTTTGAATAAAATTTTACATTCCTATATTTAGGTTGAATAGATAGATATTATTTTTAGCTCATAATGTAACATGCAATGTGTAAAACTTTAAATAATTGTAAGGCAAAAATAAATTCAAATTAATAAATGAATTGTACACAGTATGTGAATTTTATGTATCCAATAATATTGTAACAAACACAAATTTCAAATTTGTTTCATATTTTTATGCATTTCTTTAAGATAGTAATGTATTATTGCATTACTCTATATGTATTAAATACAAACCTTACCTAGAATTTAAATGAGTAAGCGTTCGTGTATATTGGATAAACGAAGGCGATAGCTGTCGGTACGTAATTCATTTGCGTTGTATGTATCAATAGCAACCGGGAACAGATAAATTTGTAAGTTCCAAGATAAAAATAAATTAGGCATCCCATCTTTTAGTATATTCTGCATATTTGTATAGTTTCACATTTTGTCATTATTTTTTATTATTATAATAACATCACAAACTTTTCCAAACGTTTCCTTTTTGCACCACAGGGGACAAACTAAAATTTAAATCCTGCTGTATGATAGAATCTATTTTATTTCGAACGTTATTAGTGCTTTTCTCAAAATTATTTACCACGTTTTGTGCATTTATTGGATTTATATCGTTTTTGCAGTTAGTTATATAAAACTTCGACATGTGGCATAATATAATGAAAAACAATCAACCAAAAAGTAAAATTTGGATCTTCCAGAATACGTGGAATACCTCTTGCTTTTATGCACGTCACTGCATTTGAATCTTCTTCCAGATGTTTCATAGATTCTACAATAGAATCTCTGCGTTCGTAAATCACATTAACCGTACGAATATTGAAATTTCAGCCCGTAGCGTAGGTGCAGAATGGGGTACATTTTTCCTATGAATTGCTTCAGAACCGCGAGTCTTTGCGGCGAATGACTAAAAAATCCAGGTATGTCATGTAAATCTCCAAAAAGGACACGTACCTGAGAATTAATTGTACATGCTCGTGACATCATCAAATTTGATTGATGAACATAGCAGTGTACGAAATATGCATTTTCGTACTTTTCTTTGATTATTGGCTGAACTCCGCCTTATATTCCATTCATTACAGCTGCTTTGAGCAATGAGCTTTCTTTATGATTTGTTAAAATACGGTCAATGACATTAAAAATATTGTTAGCTAATGACACAGCATTATGATTTCGGAAAGCAAAAAGTCCAGAACCTTTCTATGGGGTTTCCCTCCTTAGTAACGTAACGAATAACAATCACCACTTGAAATTTAGAGGAAACGTCTGTAGTTTTATCAGCCATCACTGCTAAAAACGGGGCTTTATTTATTTCGCAAAGAATTTCTTTAGGATACATTTCCAGCATGCAATCTAAAATCTCATTTTGTATTATTTTTGAGGTGCTTTTGAAAACCGTTGCATTTTTAAGATGTTCACTAAGTGTTTTATCAAGTTCTGACGTAAAATTCACCAAACCCCACAAAATACCGGGATTTTGACTCAATGCAATCAATAAATTTTTGCTAACACATACCTGTTGTCCGTTACTTCCTCGTTGTGCTCTTGTGTATTTATCCAATAAGCAGAATCAAGTTGAGCTTGAATATTCACTTTCCCAAATAATGCAAATTTCATTTGATTGCTGATATGTACACGACCTGTTTCATATTTTTCACTTTTTCGCTTAATGTATTAAATCACGTAGGCCTTTTTCCCGCCAAATATTTGTTCGTAATCAGTTTGGAACAATGCATATTTATTAAATTGTCTTTTATACGTTTCTCCACGACTTTTACCAGTCACTTCAATATTGAGTACAGGAAGAGGACGTCCACGCTCTTTTACTACCAGTTCTTGTTGAAAGTTAAGGTTTTGAAACTTAGTTTCGCCGAGTTTAAAAACAATATCCATTTGAACATCACATTGACACGTAATTGTAATTTTAAACGGCCGCGATGCGGACATGCGACTAACGCCCGCTGACCACTGCTGGCCGAAAATGCAGCTCATCTCAACGTTCTCGCGCCCGTGTACCAAAGACCGTCGGCTATCCCCGATTTACTTCGTGTATGTATTTATCTGTATTGCAAGGAGCTGCGCTTGTTACTTCAATGTTCCATATACCTATTTAGGATTTTTTAGGATTTTAGGATTTTCGAAAAAGTAAGATGTTTTGAAAATGGACATAACAGACAAACTAATTGAAATTTTCAAATCATGTTTTTAGCCTTGATTTGGTATATCTTGGGCTACTTATTTTCAGGTATGTAATTTTACAATAATGTACAGGGTGATTCCATAGACCGGCTTTATTTGTCTCAACTTTAATGGTGTATAACTTTGTTATTTCAAATGGAACAGTCTGTATATTTTCAAACTCGAAGAAAGGTTTTTCAATTCCTACCCAAACTGTATTAGGTTTCCCTATACCTATCCCTGGTGATTTCGGAGATATTTGAAGATATTTCAAATTTTAACTAGATTAAATCGAAGCTGCTGAATATGGAAATGCAATTGTTTTTTATTTCAACGATCTGAAAAAGTTGAATGCCACATATGCCTTTAAATGATAAATGATAAGTATTATAGTAAATGTTCTGCATGATCGCCATTTTCCTTTATGCATATTCTAATTCTCTCTTCAAACGATCTTCTAACCCTTCTTAACATTTCCGGGGTAATGGTAGCAAATGCATTTGTTATTCTGATTTTCATATCATCCGGCGTAGTTGGTGTCGAATTGTACACAATACTTTTTACATATCCCCATAAGAAAAATCTAATCTAAGTTAAATCGGGTGACCTGGGTGGCCATTTACAGGGTCCTTGTCTTCCAATCCAGTTATTTGGGAACATTAAATTTAAATAGTTTCTAACATCTACGCGGAAATGTGCAGGAGTCCCGTCTAACTGCAGCCACATTTTGCCTCTTGTAAATAAGGGAACATCTTCTAAAAGAGTCCAGAAATCTCCTTGTAAAAATTGTAAAAAACGGTGCCCATTCAATCGTTCTTCAAAAAGTAAGGTCCAATAACATAGTCACCAATAATTCCAGCGATTTTGGTGATCAACAGTCTTAAATATGTGTGGATTTTCTGTATCATAATAATGAAAATTATGTCTACATACTAATCCATTATTATGGAAGGTAGATTCATCAGTGAATAAAATATATTCAGAAAAATCCTTTTTCCTATACAATTCGAAAAAAGGTAAAAATGTATATTGTTCTATTTAAAACAACATAACTTTGATACGTAGCGCTTTGTTGGAGCACCCTGTATAAACGACAATATTTTCTAATTATGTCCATTATCAACGTACACCATCTTATCAAAAGATTTTAAAAAAATTATTAGTTTGGGAGCTACAGTCCGAGGCGCTGGTGGTGGGCCATCCTGTATATGTATATATATAACGCTTGTTTTTTCAATATATTAACTTTCGGTATTGACTTTTATGCGAATTAGTTGAGAGGGATAAGTTTTTGATAGTTTGAACTGTTCTACATTGCCTATGCGCTGCAGCCTCCGAAGACGCACTATTCGTGTTCACCTCCGTGTATATATTATTTGCAAAATCAAGGGAACGCTATCGCCTCCAACAGCGTTGTCGATTCTTCTGACTTTTTCAGCACGAAGTTAACACGAATTGAGTTCATGTTTTCAAAATGTTATTTTACTGTGATATCCTGAACAGAGACGATGCCAAAGCCAAAGAGGATTGAAAGATCAGGTTACTGTGTCTATATTTTGTGTTATCGACAGCTAAATTAGAGTTAACTCATTGGTGATAAATTTTAGTAAATATATTTTAAAATATAGATCATGTCTAAAAAGGTATCTCAAAACTGGAGAGAAATTAGTTCTTAAAAACTTATGTAAAAAGAATTTTACCATTAATGGTGTAGCCTTAAATTATTACATTCATTAACATTACATTAACATACAAGACCTGCAATAAAAAATAATACTTTAAGTTAGTACTACTTTCTTCTTAATAAAATTGTGCAAATGATGTAAAATGATTTGCATAGGATGTAACACACTACAACAGAAGGAAAAAGCTTATTTACACTGAAAACTGAACGAACAGTGGTAAGTGCTTTTCTATGTTTTGTTAAACTTTATTTATGTCTTAATTAAATTTGTGTCAACCAAATGATTCCTTTTTTAATTTACATTTGATTAGAATTGGCTAAAAACTACTGATTTCACCATCGATGCAGAAAACTTGAATAATATGAAGTTAAGAAGGGAAGAAAATGATAGTAAGTGGACAATGTTTACGATACTGTTATTAGTTTAACTGTAGTAGATAAGCTAAAGGAAGAAATTGATGGTGAAAAACAAAGTGATACTGTTAATGATTTGAACGAAAAAGGACAACCAACAGAAGAAAATTACGAGGAAACTAAAAGAGATAATATTAATGATCTTTCAGAAAAACTAAATAAGACAAATGTAGGAAAACAAGTAAATCTTGTCGATGACTACGGCAGCGAAAAAGGAAGAAAAATATTGACAATCTTGTTTTAAAGGAAGTGGATAAATTCAAAGAAAAACACAACACAAGAAGAGTACTAAAAATATCTATAGGAAAGAAGGAACCACGAATATTAATGAGGTTTTAATAACCACAAATAATATAAATGAGAAAAAGGAAATAGATGAATTGATATTATCCCAGACAACACAGTGGGCGAATGAGTGCAGATAGTTGCAATGGGAAAGAAATAAACACAATTAATAATGTTGACATTGTTTCAAGTAGAAGAGAGAAAAGAAATACAAAAATGTCCACTCAGTTGACGTCATTAGACATTGGGAATAATAAAATTTGTCATATCTTTAACTCGGAAGTAAAATCAATATCAGAACCCTCAGTAGATCAATGCTCTTCATCTTCTTTCGTTCCTTGAACACCAGAAAGTGATGACAGCAATACTGTTGTATTAAAAAAGTCCTTTTGCAGTAAGACTTTCAGATGATGACGAATCAAGCGTTAAACCAGATTTAACTCAAAATATAAACACTGATTCTGATAGTGACGTAACAGCTACTACTCAACTACAGAAAAAATATTTTCATCAATTTTTTTAGATAATTACGTACAGCAGTCTGAAAATAAGGAGAACAAGAAAAACCATTAGTAAATTTTGCAGAAATAATGTTACAAATTTTGAAAGGCACTTAGACCGCCACCATGGACAGGAAAAAGAGCTATTGAATTTACCGAAGACATCAAAAGAAATTAAAACTGCGCGTAGAAGTATCATAGCTTTATTACGATTTGGGACACAATTTGAAGAGTTTATTGAGAGTGCAAAAATGGATGACAATAAACTTCCTTGTGCTCACTGTAAGCGGTTGGGTAGACCGTCATACTTAAGACAGAACTTTAAAGTATGTATGGTTAACCTTATAAATGAAACTTTGTTGGCATGTGCTGCCGACTTCAGCAACACTGAAGCTACGCTACGTGTTAAAAATGAAGTGCTTTCTAAAATGAAAGCTGATGAAATCAGATTAGTAGAAAAAAGGACGCTTTTATTCGATATTACGGTGAAAACTATCTAAAAAATATATATATAAAAGGGCGCAGATTACGACAGCATGTTAAAAATAAATTAAGAGAATGTGCAAGACTATTAATAGAAATACGTCGTCGGACAAATAACAATACTAATATTTTTTGATATGTTAAACACAATTCTTTTTGACTTAATTGTTGCAAGTTCTAAGACAATCAGTGGCTACGAAGAAGGCAGCAAAAAGTTTAAAGCACCAAGTTTGGCCGTTCACCTAGGCACTACACTGAAGCAGGTTTGTGATTTATGTAGTCACTTGATACTAAAAGGTGTGTTTAAATGCATAAATATCGAAGAAAATTTGAAAGACATCAAAAGCCTGAAGCATATGATGAAGACCCAATGGAATTGCGAAATATCTTCTTTAGCAATCAAGGATTTGGGCGAGAACAAATGGAATAAACCTATGAGGTTACCTCTTACTACAGATGTTATTAAATTTAGAGATTATGTCATACCGATATCAAACGAAAATTTTGATGTTTTACAGCATATGAAACAAATAGGAAAGCATTTCAAATATTGATGGAAACTTCTTTATGTTTGACAATTCTATTTAATAGAAGAAGAATTGGAGATGTTCAGTATGTTCATGTAGAATCTTACCTAAAGAACTTTGAAACTATAGATTAAGAAGAGTTTAGCAGTGTACTTACTGAGTCTGAGAGAGTAATGACCTCCACTTACCAAAGGGTTGTTGCTGGTGGGAAAGAAATCCGCGCAATCACAATACTTTTTCCCAAAAATCTTCAAAAATACATCGATTTATTGCTAGAAGTTAGAAGAGAAAGTGACATAGTTCCAAACAAAAATCCGTACTTATTTGCATGTCCAGGGATAGAAAATCATTGGATAAGAGCTGATATGGTAATAAGAAAATTGGCACATGCAAGTGGGGTTAGAAAATCCGCAAGCCATTTCATCGAATCGTTTAAGGAAACAAATTGGAACTCAAATGCAAATTATAAATTTAAGCAAAAAGAGTATGAACAGTTTGCCAAATTCATGGGGCATACCTAAAAAACCCATAAAAAATTTTATGAGTAAGTCTACTAGTACATATTTTTATTTAACAGCTATCAGAATAAATCTGTACGTGTTTTCTTAAATGAAAAGTAATGTGACATTATTTTATGAATAATTTATTGATTTATATTGACTATTAATTATCATTTAAAATGTATGTACTATACTGTCATATTAAAATATGTGGATGTTCTAGGATAACTCAAGACGCGTATCAAACAGCAAAGGTTTCAAAACTACTAGTTCCTTTTGATAAAGGACAAGGGTTTGAATACAAAGGAAAACCACTAAACGAAATAAGTGTAGAACCAGGAAGTGACATTGATGAAGATCTAGCAGATATAGAAGAAACTGCAGCTGTAGGTAGCACTAACAATGGACAACTAACAAGTACAAGTCAAGAATTATCTGAACAAAGTGACACAAGCGATGATAAATCTACAAACAGACAATATAAAGACAAGAACAAATAAGCATAAGGAGACTGTGGCTGAAATAATATATAAAATAAATTAAATTACCCTTACCACACCTTTTTGAAAAATCCAGATACGTATTTCAGCAACTAAGTTGCCATCCTCAGTGGAAAACTGGGGAATTCAGTGGGTATCACTAGCGAAGCCGACTAATGCCCAGGACGGACACCACACAGCGAACACTGTACAACACCAGAACACGGCACAATGAACATCACACAATGAACGCACACACCAAACACTGTTGACACTGAACTCCCCATTAAGGGGAAAGTGTATTAATACCTAAATTTCATGCTCTATGGAGCATGTCAATACGGTTGAAAGAATGTAAAAATTTTAATTCAATAGCTCCTACAATTTGGAATTTGGAATAAGTGCTCCATTTGCATTCATAATTCTCTCTCTATTCTTATAAATATATATGCTTTCGTAGTTATCCAGTTCCCTGTTGTTTTCTACCGCTTTAATTAATTTTAAACTTTCAATTGGCATAGCGTTTTTTAGTTAGTAAGCCCTTAAACAACTAAAAGCGGACCACACTTCAGGTCACGATGACCTTTAAAATGTCATTATTAAAGATTACGTATCCATTTTATTCAATCCGCTATGTACGATTTTTAACATCGCACTTCGCACTTCTACATTTCCAGACATCTGGAAGATAAGTAGGATCACCCTCTTAAAAAGGGAAGCAAGTATGAAGTCATTAACTACAGGCCTACCAGCATTTTATCCAGGATTTATAACTGTGTACGGTGTTATATTTCCACACAACACGGTTTCATGTCGGGTAGATCAACCTTGACGAATCTGGCTGAAGTAACGCAGAATATCAGTTCCTGTATTGAGTCACGGGATGAAGTCGATGTTTTATATACGGACTTCGCAAAGGCCTTTGATACCTTGGACCATAACATTTTACTGTCCAAATTGAGCTCATTTGGCTCTACTTCAACCGCAATAAATTTAATGGCTTCATATCTCAACAACCGAACGTGTTGTGTCTATTATAATGGCTTTTCCTCTACCTTTACCGCTTCCTCGGGAATTCCACAGGTGTCAAATCTTGGACCACTTCTGTTTAATGTTTATATAAATGATCTCCTATTCTTGCTTAGATGTCAAGTCCTTGCTTATGCAGACGACTTAAAGATTTTTAGAAAGATATCCTCGTCTTCTGATTGTGAAGCTCTACAAAGAGACTTAGCTACTATTTACTCCTGGTGCAACAAGAATAACATTAACATTAGCTTAAATAAATGCGCGGTTGTCACTTACACAACCAAGAAAGATCCAATAATATTTTGCTATTCTTTAGACCATTTTGACATTCCCAGACAGACACAGATCAGGGATCTAGGAGTCTTATTTGATCATCGACTGCAGTTTACCAATCATATAACTGCTACCTGCAGCTCTGCTTCGCGCACACTAAGTTTTGTAATACGATCTTGCAGAAAATTTGTTAATGTTGCGACATTAACGTGTTAGAACGCCTCCAAGTGACGTCAATGTATGTCTGGTAAAGTATCGAAATGGTTGTTTTGATAGAAATATAAAAAAGTAATAGTTCGCTGTTCTCGCTTGGGGGCGCTGGCGTCGGATATTTGTATATGTATCATATATCCTTCGACAATGTCCTACGCACAACCCTGAACCAGACTATTTAGCAACACTGTATGCTAATAGATTTGTATTTACATTAAGTTCGTATTAGATTAGGGCTAGAGTTTTGTTTGTAACGGTGAAAAATATCTTGAAAAACAAAATATATTTTTAATTTAGGACTAAGAACCGAAGTAGAATGTTCTGATTACCTAGATGCCTATCTACTTAAAGTAATTGTATATATGTAGATAGACAATAGAAAATATGCCATTACACAAATCAAATACATACATATCTAAAGTTGAACTTGGCCGTTATAAAATATCAAAATTTTGTTAAAATTTAATTTTGAAAGTAACTTCCACCATGTAATGTCAATTAAGGATGGAAGTTTAAATCATAGTAATTCTCTATTGCTGCTTACTTAAATTTGCATTTGAACCAGAAGTTACTGCATGAGTTTAATATTGTACATAGCTATTAAAAGAATGCAATTGAGGTTGTGTTAACCTATATAAATACTTATTCTGGTTGATATAGTAATAGAAAATAGAAAATACTGGTAAGTGTATCTCGCCGATTTAAATGAAACTTTGTGGGTTTATAGACCTATGTAGTGTAAAAACAACAGTCATTTTCTTAGTTGCCCAATCTCACATTAGCGAGGGTGCGCTAAACTCAACACTACCCTTCGCTGGTAGACTGAGTATCTTAGAAGCTATAAGAGAAATCAGAAAAAGTGAAGGGAAGGTTCAAACTGTTTACCATGCTTTTAACAATAATAAATATTTTCCCTATAATAAGATGGTGAGGGGTAACCTCCATAAACATATGCATGTATATTTGTTATAGAGAAAATATTCACATTATCGTTACAAGCATATACGAGGGATAAGCTGAAATTATTGAGAATAAAGAACACGGTTAATATTTTCTAGGGATTTATTTTAAATATGCTCAAAGTAATTCCCTTCAGTAATGATACATTTGATCATTATATCTTTCTACTGTTTAAAAGCTCCCAACGAATATTATTTCGGAATACCTTCAAAATAAGCGTGAACTGCGGTATCAATCTCTTCTTTAGACGGAAATCTTCTACCTCGCAAATTTTGTTTAAGTTAAAAAAATTGCCAATACTGACACATGAAATTCTATTGAACACTTCAGGCAACCATTGTTCAGTATACCACTTAGCTGTAACTGTGTTTTGTCCATCTAGCTTAATTGCATTTACTAAGCCCGTACTTCTGAAAAATACCGCATAAATAACCTTTTTCATAGCTCGCTCCTTCTTATTGTTGGTCATTGTAGGATTTTTCCCCATCTATATGAATCCATACACAACTCTCTTAGGAGGTAGGAAGGTCGAAAGGAGAAATATAAGTTTCGCCACGTGTCACTATTTTAGAAAAAATTGGTTCCCGCCATTATTTAATAAATTTAAAGTTTCATGGCGAATTCTCACACGCTTTGATTATTGGAAGTCAGAAAGGTGATGTGACACAAAAAGACTTACCGCTTTTTTAAATGCAGGTGATCGTGTATGATTGTTTTAACAGCTGAGGATCCAATTTTCAGTTTACGTACTATTACCGCATAAGTGGCTTTATCGTCTTCTTCAATTATTTTTTTAACAGCAGTACGCCCTGCTCCTTTTTGATGCTGAACAGAATTCCTTTCGCGTTAAAATTCCTTATACCATCGGTAAATTGTAGTCAAGGAAGGTGCTTGTTCACTAAAAACTGAATCTAAACTCTCTTTGTGCTTATAAGCGCTTAAACCTCTTTTAAAATCATAGTAAATTATGATTCGAAAGTGGTCTCTGGCTAATTCCATTTTATTTTACTTTTCAAAAATAAGTAGCTGAGCGTAGTGACGAACATAATTTCAACAACTGAACATCAAATGACAGATTGCTCTAGGTAAACACTGTGAGATTGTTTTTCACAGTCTACTAGATTTTCTTATTCTCAATAAATTCATCTTCTCCTTCGTAAAACAGTTTAAATATTGCCTTAACTTTCTTTTTATATTTCTGATAGTTTCTGAGTTATTGAGTCATACAGCAAAGGGCAGTTTTGAGCTTAGGGCGCTATACAGCCCGGTAATGTGAGACTGGGCAGCTAAAAATGTTACTGTTGTTGTTGCACTACATCTATCTATAAATCCACAATTTCAATTGGTGAGACACACTTACCAGTGGTTTCTTGTTAGTGTTCATTATTAAATTTATAATAAATCTAACAGTACAGACCGCCCAAAAGACTGTACTCCCTATTTTGGAGGTTTGTTGCCTTATGTATAATTTTAAATTCTCTCTTTGGATACTATGCCCTGTATCATTAATATGGTGATCTATGCTTGAGGATCCTAGTTTTCTATAGCGCTAACCAGCCATGTGCTCTTTTAATAGTCTCGATACGATGGTACACTGTGTCTGTCCGATATAAGAATAATTGCTTTCTCCGCATTCTATTTTGTAAATATTCGATATTTCTTACGTACCTAACTGTTTATTTCTTTCAAAATTCCTGATAGGTAGTTTTAACATATTTTTTGATATAAAGCAAGTGATCATATTGTATAAGATTTGTTTTTCGATTTTCCATAGACGGGTGCTTTTATAACATTTTTGTAGCGCGTTTGTATCGCAACTAAGGTCGATGAAGTCTGTCTATCTGTCTCTTAGTTTGAATTCTAATTAATAAGTATTTTGTCGACATCTCTAGCCAAGTTACCACTGTAAACTGCCATTTTTTTATTTGAGCACAGTATCAAATCTATTTTGATTTAACGAAAAATTAGCCTAGCGATTCTCCAAGAAATTTATTGACATTTTTTGTTGCACAGTAGTTTGAATTTGTTCCATAGCGGTTCTCTCCGCACTCGCGAAAAAATTTGAGACAGTCATGGTCGACAGAACAGAAAAATAATTGTAAATTTACAAAAAAAAATTATATTAAACAAAACAACCTAGAAAAAGATTAGAGGCTGAGAAGCTTGTGTCTTGTTACCCCAATTTATTAAAAACCGTAAATGGACATCTATTAAGGAAGTGGTGTATAATATTTACACTATAAAAATAAAAATTTAATTTGAATTAAGAAAATTAGAGACTAGTAATAGTATGTTTTAAGTTGTAAAATTGTGTATTTGGAAAATACTTTATTCTTACTATTAAATTTTTTATTACGTATTTACCTCATTCTGTTTCCATATCTACTTTTTATAAAGACTGTCAATTTTAAATTATTATATTTTTCATAAATTTTTGAAAATATTGCTTTGGTTAAGGTTGGGACTCCATTAAGTTTTCACTTAACTTCGCGCCGGTTGGCAGAAGTATTGTAGGTGAAAATCGTAAAAATGGTCGATAAACCTGGCAACACTGGATTGGTTTAGAATAGTCAATGAATGTACCGATTCATCTATAATTTGGCTCAAGATTGCTATAAGGATGGTTTGGTTCAGGATTATGCTATTTATATACAGAAATAGCGTTATATAGGTACATCTTTTCAATTTTAGGGAGTTTTAAATGTATATACATTCACAAGGCCAACTGAGGCTCTAGTATACTGATATATATTTCGACTGAGTGGCTATCTTTATTATTTAAGCATGGTTTAGGAGACAGTAATTCGCTGTATTTCATAGCTATTTAGAATTTCAAGACCGCTCTATAATCCGGCGTTCCCGACCATCATCAGTTCAGTAATCCGACGTGGTCGCTCTGTAGTCTTACGAATTCCGGTACTGAAGTATCGTTAGTGCGCTGTTTTGTTGCAAGAAAAGCATCCAAAAACGGGTAATTTTTATGCTTTGCGGCACTCACAAGCTCAAGCTTCTGCTAACAGGAAAAGCGAAGAATCCGGGGCATTTAAGAATGTACGTCTTCCTGTTGTCTACAAAAATCAATACAGGGCATGGGTAATGAAAGACATTTGTGGAATGGTTTTTCTGTATGTATAACATATTACATAAGTATGCATGCACTTACATTCATTTATAGTGTATGTACTTATTTTACATACATTAGTTGGATAAAAATGTGTATTATAAAGTACGTATTTGAAACCATTTCTTATTTTATATACGTCCAGTAATCCGGCCTTTCCACTACTCCGACAAAGGCAAATTCTTATAGTGTCGGATTGTCGGGCGTGTACTACATACATATATATGTATATATACATGTTTAATTAATGTTTAGTTAAGATTTACATTATTAACTCTTCAATATTTTATATTTTATATAGTTCAATCATATAAATGTTTAAGTGCTTCGAAATGAGGTAAGGAGGTTTCGAAGACGTTATTGTCATTAGTGTTCAGTCTGACTAATGCCCGGTTTCTGGTACACTTACCGAACAGTTACTGGTTAGGTAATATCCTTCCACTGGATCTTTGCTCAACGTCATTATATAACAGTATTAGCAACGACAAATACCGCATATTCGTCGCATCAAACTTGTATATGTTAGACGAAGACTACCTATAAAACATTTGTGTTCGAAGTTGGGAAGTACGTTTCAATAATTTGCACGATTTGTGACAATGTGTCAGACAGAGAAGGAGAACGAACGTTTATATTTACTTAATTCCAATGCTATTCGTTTTATTTCCGGTGATATTTCTGCGGTTTGAAAGCTGTTTAGTATTATAACCTGTGTGGCTTAAAAATTCTGTTTCGTTTTCATCCATCCAATATTCTCGATAAGTATTATCAATAAGGAACTGTTCTCTTAAGGGCAAATAATATCTGGAATTCACTTTGTGGTTAGTACAATAGTTTTAAAAATTGTTTCTTATTATTCATACAGGTTCTTTGTATATTTGGATATTATTTTTGTTTTTCATTGTTATAGAGAATGCCTAGTTAACGTTTAAACTGGCAGGCACGCTAAATCTATGTGACTATTTTGAAAAAGAAAAAGGCAATGGGGCTCCCTTAATTTCTGTTGATTCTGTGTATGATGTAAAATGACATTAAATAAAATAGAATTAGCATGTAACGAATATCTATTTTAGAGGATGGCAGATGCTCTTCATATTTCTAGGAGAACTGTATGCACAATTAGAAAACGGAAGGCACAAAATCGTAAGTTATCATCTCCTGGAAAGAATAGACATTGAGCCAAACCAAAAACGACCGATTTACCTGATTCTTCTAAGATGGAAGGGAAAATCATAATTTACAATATGTATAAAGCACGTGAGGACTAATTGTGCTAGTTTTAATTTATTAAATGCACAAGTAATATTTTTAGGAAAACATGTTACGCTTTCAAGCCTTAAGGCTGAGTTGGCATTAAAGGAAATTGTGCACTTGGGAAGATCTTCCTTAGCTATTTTATTGCGAGAAATAGGTTTCAAATTTAAAAAAGAATGCAACCGTCGTGCTTTGGTGGAAAAGTTTAATATAGTGTGTATGAGACTGTATATGAATAATCTATCTTCAGAATACTCAAGAGAGGTAATTTTTTTGGATGAAACTTGGATTTATGCCAAGGCCACTAGAGGTAAATCATGGCAAGAACCTTCTACCGCAAGTGTTCGAAAACCGAAGGGTTATGATGGAAAACGTTTTGTCATTCATGCTGGATCTTATAAAGGATTTGTTGAGAATGCCAGCTTAGTATTTGCCTCAAAATCGAATACTGGTGATTATCACGGAGAAATGAACAGTGAATTGTTTACGAAGTGGATGGAAAATCGTTTGCTACAACTGAGAAAACCAACATTATAGTGATGGATATCCGTATCATAGTGTTGTAGCAAATAAAGTGCCGAATACTTCCACAAAGAAACAAGACATAGTTGAGTGGCTGCAAACAAATAATATAAATTGTTCAAACGAATTAACAAAATATGAACTGTTAAACCTTGTAAAAATACATAAAGCAGAAAAGATTTATGTTATCGATGAAATAATACGGAAGGCTGGTCATGAAGTATTAAGATTACCACCATACCAATGTGAATTTAATGCCATCGAATTAATTTGGGCTAAGGCAAAGGCATACTATAACGCAAACATTGGTAGAGATGGTTATGGAGATGACAAAGTTATTGATATGTGGGATGAAGCTTTGGCAACATGCACCAGCAATGTGTGGGAAAATTGTGTTAG
This sequence comes from Chrysina gloriosa, assembly GCA_038088585.1. Classification (NCBI taxonomy): domain Eukaryota; kingdom Metazoa; phylum Arthropoda; class Insecta; order Coleoptera; family Scarabaeidae; genus Chrysina; species Chrysina gloriosa. The sequence goes on along the minus strand of CM076090.1, from coordinate 38,318,774 downwards.
ACACACAAATAAAATAATAAATGAATGGTATGAAAGAGAAAAATATTTGACAGATATCGAAGTTGAACCGTTAGTGATACATACTGGAAATGAAAGTGACTCGAGTTCAGAATTTGACTGATAGTGAATAATTTTTTTTTTTTTAGTTAATAAGGTTTAATATAGTGCAATTAATCTGTAAATCAAATTGTATTTTGAAAAGTTGAGTTGTAGACTGCTATTCTGTACAATCTATTATAATTTATTGACTATAAACAATGAAAAAGCAACAAACAGATACAAAAAAATTGTGTATTAATATCTTGTCAGTAAATTTTCTTTCAATTTTTATGCGTGTTAATATCTGAAAGTATAAAGATGAATAAACATGCATTCAAATACAGAAAGTGGATGTCACTCTGTATTGGATATATTAGAAAAAAGAAACCACAATTTTTTAATTCAAACGAAGAAGACAATATTCAATTATGATAATATATATATACAATAATATTCGAGGTTATGTTATGATATGACATAAATATTTCAAAAATTTAATGTTGGGTTCTTAGCTAAATTCGTAAGTGACATTTATGTATATCAATTAACTACTAGAAAATGAAAAATTGGGAAATTAGATACAATATTTTACATTGAATTATATTTTAATATTTAAACAAGATTTTTGAACGCTTAAATGTAAGTAATTGTTTAATATATCTTCTTGTAATGCGAACATGGTACATCTTTTGACCAAAAATTATTGATTTGATTCATACAGACAAAATCGACGACGTGTGCAAAGATTCACTGGAAGGATATTACATACCTAGCCGTTAAACAATGGCAGTTTCTGAAACGACCAGCAATTGACGTCACAACAGATACCGGACCTTTAACTTATCGCTTGAAGCGTGAGGGGTTACCTGTCCGTTATCTTACAATTCGTCTCGTTTTGGCATTTTAGTATGGATTTGGCATGAATAAAAGAGGGAAGAACTTCACAAAAACCGAAAAGGATTTATTATTAAATATCATTTTAGAATATAAAAATGTAATTGAATATAAAAATACCGATGCTGTTACCACAGAAGATAAAATAAGTACTGGATTTTAATTACTAATACGTTCAATGATGAGCTTCTATCAGAACAAGCAAGCAATTGAAAGAATTATATTCTACCTCAAAAAAGAAAGCAAGAAAAATATATCTTCTTCTGGTGAAGACGAACTTTCCTTCATTGCAATCTTGCGAAGAAATTTAATGTGTAATACTGATAATAAAATACAAAATAAATTCACTAGGAAAAAAATGTCTATTATAATTATCAAACAGAATCCTGATTACAATTGACAAACTTCAAAACGTTAATATCACTAACGCTCTATTTGTTAAGTCAGTGTTTCAGAAACCCATCTTTCTATTAACGATACCTACAGTTTACAGCTTCAGTTACCTGATGGTTACCTATGCGACCTAAATGCAACGAAAAGCTTATCTCTGCTTGGAATTATGCTTTCACTTCCAACAAGCAATTACATATATGTAGGTACTTACTGCTTCTTCTTCGTAAGTGAAAGTCTCCCCGCTCAACAAAATCCATTAATTCTAAACTAAACTATTATATAAAAAAGTCTTAAATATAGCGACTGATATTGCTGTGTGCAATTTTAATGATGGTCTCACAAATATTCTATGCATAATGAAAGTATTGAAGATGGATATTGGCGTCCAATTATACAATTTTTGTATTGAAGCCGATGCTAAGCGAATCAAGTACGCCGAGCTATCTTTGACAGATGCGGCCAAAAGGGCACGCTCTAGCATATAATCTTCGAGGAAAGAGAATGACGAAGAATATTGGAACATAGAAGGGCAGCTTTATGGTTGTGCAACAGCAGATTAATGAAAATTTTAAACATCCGAATATTTAATTATTTCATGTCTATAACACATGTTAAACGGTATTCATTCCAATTTTTGACCATATCTTTAACATAGGAATATCTAGTGAAATACCTATGGGATTTTCGATAAGTTAATTTAATGATTGCCCTTTTTTGGCCGAAAATTTAATGTTTTACTTCAAATACTCGTGAATCGCACAAAAATCAATATTTTTAAAATCCCCGATGTATTTCACTAGCTATAACTATGTAGATTAGGTGATTTTTTTATTATTCCGAATTCAAATTTGCGACATGCCTCGCGAGAATGTCTCCAACGCCGCCATGTTTTAATATTTATCAATACAGTACCAAAAATTCTTAGGCGATCAAGTCTGCTTACTGATCTATCATAACATAATTCATAAGGCGGCTTTTTCTGTACCGACGATTTTCATGTGCGATTTAGGAGATATGGTGCAGTATTGAAAGCTTCTGTCCATAAACTTTTGCTAATTTGCTTGGCTGCAACGTAGGTCGTGTTGCTTCGACAATCGCGCGACACGCAATACCATTTTGTTTAAGGTGGAGAAATACACTGGTCTATTCCTCTATTTGCGAGTAATCGAGCTAGTCCTTTGTTGTCGAATTCTTTTTCTCCGTCATACTGAATCTTTTAACAACGTGTCCATTTGCCTGCGCTCCATTCAAATATTGTGCAAGTACATTACAAACGTCACTTTTCTGTTTCAAGAAGAGACGACAAAACTAAAATCGTCCTAGTTGTAATGTGCTCCCCCAAACGATTCCGTGGTCATCGATCCCCATTCACATCAGGGTGGATCAATTCTCCAGTTAGAGTTGGACGATTTGTTCTGTGACTAAACGGCAGCTTGTGCATGTTCCAAGCGCGCACCCACCACAAAATTCTTGCATTGAGATCCATTCTCTTTAAAACATCCTTCACATGTCACTTATTCTGGCTAAACCTTTCGTGGAATACTTGCAATGCTTCAGATAGTGTCACTAAATTTATTTAAATGCTTTGCTGTGGTTTCACAATACACATGTTGAGTACTTACAAACCATAACTAATATAACCGGTCATCATAATATTTCTGTTTGCTTTGCTTCGGATTGAACACTGGTGTCATCAATTGTTATGCTGTATCGATTCGACGCTACTGCTTTCACAGAAAAGAAATGCGCACTTACATTAGGTACATACAGGACATTTCTCATTTCACCATTATGCCAAGTGTTGTTTTGTCCGATCTGAATTTTTATAGTTTCTTGACCACATCCATGCATACACACCCCTTGTTTTCCAAGTAAAATAACCTCTGGGACAACAAACTCACTATATGATAGAAAGTAGTACTTGTTCGGAGGAATGTGCTTGGTAGCACCACTATCGCAGTACCATTTATCTGCATGAATGTAGGGTCCCACCGATACGCCCATAACATGCGAGATGAACACTGCATCTTGCCTATTTACTTTGCTACCACTACCAACTACCTTTTTTGTGGACATTCTGCTGCTCAGTGCCCTTTTTGCTTGCATTTATTACTAGGAAACTTTTGTTTTGCCTGTTCTAATGGTAGTTTTGGTTTACCAGATCTTTCCTTTTTCAAACGTGTCCTTTTAACTACACAAAAGCAACAAATGCGGATGTTGCTGTTGTGTTTTGCTCATACAGTTCAATCGTCCACAGTTTCTCAATTAGTAAATTAAGTTTCTAGTTTTCTGGCGGAATTGTATCCCAAAGATCTTTAAGTTGTCATATTCCTTTCCAAGTGTGGACAAAATCCGACCATTTAATATTCTTTTGGATAGTATATTTTCATTGTGCTTCATTAATTAATTATTCATTCAGGTCTTTTCGTCCCGTTTCACCCTAAAAAACCATTCAATTAGCATATTAAGACGCTGTGTACTGCTACGTTCGAATCTAGGATGTAGTTTGTCCCAAATTTCCTTGGCGTTATTGCATGTCAAAACAAGCTCGGCAATCGATCTGCTTAGTGAACTGCCTAGTAAACTTGCCGCTTTCGCGTCGTCCTTCTGCCACTCCGCATACGCCCCCTTTTCATCTTTAGGTTCAGGTGGTAATTCGACACGTTTTCGCATTTGATAATTTTCTCGAGTCCATACGAACGTAGAACCATAGATACATGCCATTTCCACTTGGCCCACTCTTCAGACCTTTCAAGTTTGTGTACACTTACTTTGTAATCACTGACAGCCATTGCTTTGTTACACACGTATAAACAGATACTATGGTATATACTACACAATATTCTTTCAGGAACACATAAACACTTCTCATACTCTTTATTCTCACGTGGACCCCTAACGTATTGTGACTTTATTAAAACTAATACAGTATAAAAAATTACTTACAAGACGAACTATTACTTGACATTATTTTCACTTGTACATGGTATAGTTAGGTTATGTATATGTGCCTATTCTAAAGTCCATTGCAAATAAGAATGAAGCAGATGGCGCTACAATCTCAGCACATATCACACATGAGCAATTTTGCGATGAGCAAAGACCACGACAAATTCAAAATTTATATTTCTAAATTTACTGTACTCCGATTGAATAATCTCCTTGTAAAAACTAATAAAACACATAAAGCATATACAAATTATGAAATGGTTAGTCAAGAGGTACCATCACGGACTTTGGTTATGTCCGATCTTTTGAGGTACAAGACAAGATTTATTTCTTCCAACAGTAAGTTTCTCACCTCGTCTAGCTTAAATGTTGTGTTATTTGCACATCGTGTCTAATTTGAGCCCAAACAAGTTCTATGGGATTCAAGTTACAACGATAAGGTGGTAAACGTAACCACTTTTTCTTATTATTTCATCCACAATATATTGAACTGGATGGCTGATAGTATATTGTTTTACAAGTTCCAGTAATTGGACCTTGAGTAAATTATCTTCAACACTAATTCCTTTTGTTAGAACCCATTCAATCAATGATTTTTCTGTTTTAGATGAATGATAAGGTGCATTGTCCGTGACTATCACACAACCAGGCTATATAAGAGGTAATGTATTTTGAATCCACTCTGTGAATACGGTACTACAGTAAAACCGCGTTTATCGCAACACCCGGTTATAGCAACACCTGGTTATCGCAACTCCCGTTTATCGCAACGCGTCTCACCCGTTTATCGCAACAAATTTCCCATTTTTTCCTCCTCCTATGGAAAATGCAAAGCAGTGATTTATAAAAGGATAATTGACTTTTGCAATTTAAATTTACGTACCGTCATTTTTGCAGTTCTTGGCATGTATTATGTACATATATACAGAACAGCTGATCAGGCCAGCGGCGGAGAGGGCCCCTTCGTTGTTGCGATAAACGGAAGGCATTTGATCCGGAGATGTTGCGATAAACGGGGTTTTACTATATTCATCTCTTCATGATAGTCTTCCGTTTTCTTGGACTCAAACAATAAGAGCCCACCTTCAACGAATACAGTTTCACTGCCAATGTGAAGCACAATGAGACGCTTTCCTTTCCGCGAAGGATCCTTTAAACCTGTCGAGAGACCTTCAACAAAGGCTTGTCTTCGACTAATTACAGTGGTATCTTCTCATGTCTTACTTTTAGTATGACCTGCATTCGCCCAGGTTGGTTCTAGGTATATTTTTCTACCCTCTGTACAAAAGTTTTTATATTATTTAAATAGCGGCGCCTCCATAAAACAATATCATCTCGTTCAATTAAAATATTGTTTCGTGTTCGCTTTTCCCATTTCAACACTAGTTTCGTGAGGATTCTCCAAAGTGAAGTTCGTTTTATAATAGATAAACTATCATCAGCACGAATCGCCTATAAAAAATAAGTTAGAACAGCACAAATATCAATAATTGAAATGTATGTACTTCGAATATTTTTGTACAAGTTGGTTACTCGTTCCTCAAAAAGAAAGAATGCACATGCCTTCTAATTGCACTCTTTTGTGCTTCGTCCAATTTATCATATTTTGTTTGGTATATCCGTTTTCTTGGTGCGGAATGTATATTTCCAGTTGACTCCATATCCCTAATGTTAAATAGTGTATTTTTGCTAATTCTAACTTCATTCGCTGCATGATGAACAGCAGCTGTTTTAGAGTGATTATTTTTATATTTTAGGTAGACGTTATAAGCCATCAACCTTTGGCCACTTTTTACATGCCCCTAGAGTTTTTGGAGGGGCCTGCGACAGCAGCCGCGCTCATAATTATATATTCACGTATTGACCTTTATCAAAAATAGAAGTTGCATAAACAAGAAAATTCAAGCAAAACAGTTACCTCCAATAAACGAATATTACAATTCAGGAGCTCTAAAAAGAACTATTTTATGTGACAAGTTAAGAAGACAACAATCGCAATAGAAAACTAACAACACCCACATAAATATAACCACAATATAACCTTTCTGACATTTATGCTATTTTGACAAATACAATACATATCTATATTTTTGTGTGTAAACGTGCAATAGATTTTAGCCAATCACACGCGTTTAATTTTAAACCCTATTTTTAAGGTTGCGTTTGGAAACGTCTTGACAACACGCGTTAAGGTGGGCTACTCATTTCCAATTGCCTTCAAAAGGGAGTAAGTTGTTGCTGATAAATTATACATGCACGTAAAGAGGAAACATGTATCTGTTTCCCCTCCTAGTTTATATTGATGAATAATTACATAGGTTCTCATAAACAATTCCCAAAGATGACCTATATTTTGGTCATAGAAAAGTGGCAAATAATCGAAAGTATACATATATTTCTTGCTATTAATGGGCATTGGCACTCGATAATAGAAATATAAAACGGTTTTTAACAAGAAAGTAATTACTTAAAGTAGCGTTTTCCTAAACAATTGGAAATACGAACCTCCCTTATGCTTAACGTAACTACTACAGTTATCTAATTTGAATGCGGTCTTAGCAGTTCAGCAATTATTGAAAAGAGAACCCCATTGTTAATATTAATTTGGTAAACACATTTATGATAAGATTTTGGGATATAATTCGATTTAAATATACTAAAATAATCGTTCTTTAGAAGCAAATAAAAAATATATATAAAAACTATTTCTTCCTATGTTACTTATGAAATAGTGCACTAAAATATTAAAAACAATTGACAGACAAATAAAATACTTACTGAAGTGATGATTATATACATTTTTACCTTTGAATGCCCATTAATCGTTACTATCGTGCTTATTACGAGAACAATTAGCAATATTTAAAATAGGATAATTAATAAAATTCACACAAGTATCAATTCAAGAAATTATCCTATTTTCAATATTGATATTTTATTCTAGTATTTCGCGCCAGTTTTTAAAACAAAATTAAGTAGTGTGACGAACCGTTAGCCACCACCGATCGGACAGTTAGACGTTCCGTGAGACACCACGCAGGAAAACAGTAGTAGACCGGTGACGCGCATGGTCTGTTGTGGATTATAATAGCTGCTTTCCATTTGAAAATGGTGCTAGGTTGACTTGCACTAGCGCTTTATGTTCTGAGCGTTTCGAACCGCCATCCAAATGGAACAGGTTATTGAGTACCAACGTGTAATATTTACAAACATAACCTACAAGTACTAGAAGGAGCGTAAAATCTATTTAATTAGAAAGTATTTTCAGTCTTAGAAAGTTTCATTTTGGTAGGTTTTATGTAGTAGTATTCAATAAATAAATTTGTTTCAAAGATATACTAAGTATTCATATTCATTTATATAATACAAGTTGAGATAAAGATGAATATTTTATTAAACGCATATTTCTTTGTCCATGATATCTACCAATCTACATCATCGCACGCTGTTATGGTCTCTCTAGACTTTTCCCAAACTATCTTAAAACGTTTTCCAAACAAAATTGTAAGTAGAAAAACAAATGTCAAATAAGTACCTAACCACAATTTTATTAAATGGTGCAACTCGCACTAGAATTTAGGTAGGTGCATCAGCGGACAGGGGAAGGTAATTTTCGAACACTTCAGAGCAACTCACTCCAGTCAAATGGAAAGCGGTGCAGATGCTTTAGAACGGTTGGTGCTGTTCCGAGTAGCTCTTTTTGTCAAAAGAAAAACAGCTAATGATTGTTTCCTTAGAGTCAGTGTGTATTTCTTCTTGTTTATTGTGAGTTTATTTTGGTTATATTGTTTTACGTTTATTGACAAGTTCTTTTAATATATTTCCAAGTCAGAATTGTGCACGTGTACGTTTTAGTAGATTATTAGTGTAAACAGTTTCGAACTCCCTTCTGAATCAGATATTGACCTCCCACAAGATAACCGTTTTGTGCTTATGGGGTTTATGTCTCCTACAATGGCGCCCAACTAGACGACCTGTTTAACAAAAATAATCGAACTTACGTGCAAAAGTGTATTAATCTGTGCTTCTACGTGGGTAAGACATATAATCTTGGTAAGAACTTTTAAATTTATTTAATAAAGACTTCAGTTAACAAAAACAAACAATACGAATTGCAAGTGTCGCGTAGCTACAATACCGGGAAAAATAATCGTAATCACGGCCACAAAACGAAACGCACCGTATTTTTACGATCCCAAGCTCAAGCATATGTGGCTACTACATTGTCGGACGAACAATTTCGCGAGTTACTCTAACGTTCAACCTTCCTATACTCACGTCAAAATGAAAGACGTATACTATACTATATAAGTCGGTCTCACAGACCGTATGCGTGAAGTATAGGAAGGTTAAGTATCGCACCAGCACAGACTGTGCTAGCGATAAATAATTTTAACGGTAACTTTGTGAATTGTCACTCTCGCTTCGATGGAACGCTAACATCAGATGTAAACGCGTTTTTAAATGCAATTGATATTTATAAGGAATGTGCTCAAGTTTCAGACGTCAATGCGCTAAAAGGATTACCAATGTTATTAGGCGGTTTCGCAGCTAGTTGGTACATCGGGGTAGAGCAGAGCTCGATTAATAACTGATGGCACTTAAGATACGCGAAGGCGTGGTCTAACTACTCTACTATACGCACTGAAAATATCAGTAGAAATCACAAAAGTGCGGGCATTTTAAACATTAATATCACGATGATATGACGATGTAGTACCGATTGTATGGTATTAACCTTCCTATACTCACGCATACGGTCTGTGAGACCGACTTATATAGGTTAGTATACGTCTTTCATTTTGACGTGAGTATAGGAAGGTTAAATTGAGTAAAGAATATAGCATTAAAATCTTTGTATCATCTACTTGTAAAATCTGAAATATGTAACTTAATACTGTTTGATTCTGAGATCTAGAATTATATTTTTTGTTTGAAACAATAACGCGCATGTTATTTTCAATAAGTGAATTCATACTTCAAGTTTTATTGTAAAGTGTATAGTGAATAATTCAGGAAATCATACTGAAGATAAAAGTCGAAAAAAATACTGCTTGTTCATGTCTAATTTTCGCCTTCTTGAGTGCTCGGCGCTACATCGTTGACCTCAATGTCAGATATTTTATTAACCTTAACTTAAACAACTTTTATTGCTGTTTAATTAATGTCAAGGTAATTTTATAATTACTTACACACGAGTTAATAGTGTGATAAATCTATGAGCATCTAAAAAAACCAGAATTTATCGTAAAGCAGTAAATACTAGGAACATACGCGGAGAGCCAGACTAACATACAATACAACAGCTGATGAATAACTGACCGGAATATTTGTAGGTCTGACATTATACGACCAACTGTATCTCTATCTCTCTTATTTAATGCTGTCTACTCATTCAAAACCCTAATATCGTCTTTAGCGCAAGTGCCATCAGTTATTAATCGAGCTCTAAAAGCAACGATTACAACATGTAATGAAGCGATACAGGTGCTAAGAATTACTTTCGATCCACAAAAACCGCCGTATCGCATATTTAGAGCATTGTTAGCTTCAGAGCAAGATGTAAAAACAAAAACGGACGTATTTATTTGTAAATGCAGAACAACACTAGCCCAATTACCGACTGACACATTAACAGAGGCAACACAACTTGGCATGGTGTATGGTCTTCTACATACAAAAATAAGAGAAAGGTACCTAGAGATAAAATTGAAAATCTCAGTGAGCTTTTGACACAAGCACGTTTAGCAGAGGAGACATTCGAAACTCATGTGGATGAGTGGATAGGACCTAGAATTGTGTCAAATTAACCGCGGTGTTCGTTTTGTAAAAACATCGGTCACCATAAACACGAATGTCGTAAGCTGGCAGAAAAACAGGACACGCCTTACAAAAACACGAAAATTCAGAATGTAATAAAACCAGATGGTGATTCTAACCCTACGGAGACGACAACGTCGTGAACAGCTACACCAATGCTACCATGCTATGGAGGTGGTGCTCCTGGGTATGTCAGATTGAACTGTCCAACATGTAAGTCTTCGTCTACTTCAATGTTTGAATTCTTTGGTCTAAATATTGAGGAAGAAAGATCAATTGCGCTATTAAAGCAAGCCCAGCTGTCGCCTCAAGTACGGGCAATTTTAGAAATCGCCGTACATGGTATTAACGGCGCTGGGATAGTGGACACGGCCGCTAAACAAAGTATTGCAGGATACCAACTATACAATATTCTAAGAGAGAAGGGACAAGAGTTTACCCACGAAAGCATCACAATGAAACTTGTGGATGGTAGTGCTAAAGTACAAGACGTGCTGCTCGCACGAATAGATGTCAGGTTACGGGAACGAGCAGTATCCACAAACTTTATTATTTTACCAAATGCGCGAAATAATGCCTTGTTAGGTGTTGACTTTATCACTAGTGCACAAATTAATTTAAATTTACCTAATGCTATATGGAGTTCTGTTGGTAATGGTCTTATATCCATTAAAATTTGAGGACGTAGTAAACAATAATGGCGTCAATGCTTCGAGTTTTGAAGGGTTACGCTCGGATGAAGGAACCTCATTAGTAGATGATCAGCGCATTGGGCTATACTCGCTATTAAAAGAAAATGAGGATATTTTCGGTTTCGGGGGAGAGCCTACACCGTACGCGGAACACAGCATTAAAACGGGAAACCATTTCCCTATTGCATTATCGCCAAATCGGCTGTCACCCGCTAGGAAGGAGCAGCTTCGCTTAGAGTTGGACAGACTACTAAAGGAGGGAATCATTGAAGAAACTGAAAGTTCTTGGGCATTTCCGGTGGTCTTGGTTCCAAAGAAGAATGGACATATTCGTCTTTGTGTGGATTCCCAAAAATTAAATGCCATCACAGCTTCAGATTCATACCCTTTGCCTAGCATGGATGACTTAATGCATGCCGCCAAACGAACAAGATATATGTCGACTATTGATCTACGATCGGGATATCATCAGATCAACGTTAGTGAACGCGACCGCGATAAAACGGCCTTCACGGCGCCTTTCGGGACCTATCGATACTTGCGTATGCCGTTTGGACATAGGAACGCGACCGCTAGTTTTCAGAGACTTCTAGACAGTGTTATACGTGGACTAAAAGGCATGACAGTGTTTGCTTAGACGATTTAATTGTGCTATCGCCGAGCTTTGATGAACATATAGAGGACTTAGGTAAGGTGTTTAGCAGACTAAGACAATTTAAATTGCGCGCTAATCGGGAAAAGTGCGTGTTCGCTCGCTCGAAAATTCGTTATTTAGGACATTTGATAACGCCATTAGGTAGATCCGGAAAAAACAGCAGCCATATCAAAACTGTCTCCGCCGCGGGACTTAAAGGAAATGTGATCATTCCTTCAAGCTTGCTCGTGGTGCCGTCGCTTTATCGAAAACTTTTCGAGTGTGGCCCGACCCAGTCAGCTGACCCAGAAGAGCGTTCGTTGGCACTGGAGCACCAAACAGCAGCAGTCTTTCGACACTCTCTACTAGCTTCTTTCCACCACACCTGTTTTACAACAAGCAGATGGGAAGAAATCTTTCATTAGGAGCGATACGAGCGCATACGCAATCGGAGGCGTACTTCTTCAAGGTGATGGATCTGAGGAACATCCAGTATAGTACGCAAGCCGATTATTGACAAAAGCGGAACGAAACTACACTAGCACTGAACGAGAAGCTTTGGCTGTGGTGTGGGCACTTGAGAAATTTAGGGGATTCATAGAACGATCTCAAAGCATTACTGTATCTACGGATCACCAAGCCTTGCGGTGGTTATTAAAGTTAAAATCACCTACAGGTAGGCTTGCAGGATGGGCTCTTAAGTTGCAAAGCTATGATGTGAACATAGAATATATTCTTGGTAAAAAGAACGTGGTCGCAGATTTATTATCCAGACCACTTTGCAAACATGTAGATGTTGAAGCTTGTGAGGGATGTGAAGTATCCATAGAAGTGCCTGCACGTAGTGCCTACGATATTAGAAAGGAGCAACTCAAGGACCCAGAGGTGGCCAAAATTATAAAGAGCTTCGAATCGCACAACGATGACCACATATCTCAATGGACAATTCGAGGCTATATTATAACCAACGGTGTACTGTATCGCTACACGTGGGAAGATGACAACGAAGAGGCCCAACTTATTGTATTAGCCCATGAAAGAGAGCGGATTATGTACGAATATCACGATTCGCCCACAGCTGCACACTATGGTACAGAGCGAACATACCAACGTATAGCTACGAAGTATTACTTCACTGGTATGCGGCGATATATTAACGAATATATCCAAAATTCTATAGACTGTCAAAGGTATAAAGCTGTCAATCAGAAGCCAATTGGACAGCAAACACCTGCATATACCCAACGTTTTGAGACGATCGCGGTTGATTTGTTTGGACCACTGCCACAGTCCGAGGAAGGGTGCAAGTGGATTCTAATTACCGAAGATGTGTCGACTAAATGGGTTGAACTGTTTCCGTTGAAGACCGTCACAGCTGGTGAGTGTGTTCCAACACTGGTTGCACAGGTATTCCTGAGGTACGGATTTCCCAGGAAAATGACTAGCGACAATGGAGTACAATTTATTTCAAGTGTTATGCAGCATGTATGTCACTTATTGGATACAAAACAGTCTTTGACACCCCTATACCATCCACAGGCGAATATTGTGGAAAGGAAGAACAGGGATCTTAAACCTCGACTGGCGATTCTTGTAAAAGGCGACCATCCCTCTTGGCCAAGATGTTTGCCAACAATCCGTTTTGCCATGAATATGGCCAAAAACACCAATTTGGGGTACACTTCCGCCTATCTTACGTTCGGTCGAGCGCTGCGGACGTTTGACGAAGTCCAAAACTACATCCGGCAAGTGGTACCTGCCCGAAACTTTGTTCAACAGATTGCCCCTTATCTATAACAAATATCTCTCGCTTGGCAAGATGCTAGAAGCATTAACGAGCACCAACGAGATCGACGAAACGCCAAGGCCAATGATGCCATCACCAATCCCGTAACTTAAGAGGTCAATGAAAAGGAATTGGTAAAATTGCTTACACATAATAGTACACTTAAACCACAGAATATTGGGTTATACAGAAGAGACACTCTGGGTCGGTACCTTTGATGTCTCGTTACATGTTTAAATGACCTTGCGCCCGACTCGACAGCCCCCGGTTCCGCCCACTGGCCGGTATTTGCCTTGATCTACAGATTCTACAGAGTGGATTCTTACGGAATTTCATAGTAGTTGATTAAATAAAATTTGGTATAGTTCAAATATTTTATTTAGCGTATAAAGTAAATTATCTTTAACAACAAAACAACCTATATAAGATGTCACATAAATGTATATGTATATAGGAAATAATTAAACGTATATTTTGTTATAAACACTTTATTGACTTATTGTGACTGCAGTTTCGACAGTTAAGATCATCTCCAAACTTTGAAAGTTACAAATACAGAATGACTTTAAACAAGCAAACCGGAGATAATGCAGGTGTACAAAGATTTAAGGTAATAAACGTAAGAAGGTTAGTGCAGGTATGGATGGCGTAAGTGACGAAAACAAATATACTTAATATTAACCTTGCGATATTATGAACGTAGAAAATTTATATTAGAAACAGCTTTGGAAAATAGTTGAAATATTAGATCAACCTGATAATTTAAAAGGAGATAATTAGTGTTACGTTTTGTTTTATGAATTTCTAAAGCTTCCAGAAGGTTCAGTTTCAGGCTTTTGTCTGCAATATGTAAAATTTTTGTTTTTCCGAAATTGTGATTCTCAGAAATGAGGTAATTTGCGAAAATGGAGGCTGTTTTTGCAAATGAAATAGTCTAATGTGTTCTTTAATACGCGTATTAAAATTTCTTAAGTTAAGTTTGACCAATATATACAGCTTTACAATTGTGACAATGTAATTTGTATACTCCTGACTTATGTAAGATATTGGTTTTTTTCTTTCATATTATAAATTAAACTGTTATATTTTAAAAAGGGTTTAAAAGCTATGGATACCTTATTATTTTTTGAAATTATATTGCCTATTTTTATTATGTACATTATAAAAAATAATACTTACGAATCTATTATTGATGAGACAGTGTTATTATTTACAAGTTCTTTGATCTGGGATTAAGAAATTCCTTGTTGGCAAATTTTAGAATGTAATAAATTCTTAGTCTCACGTAGAGCTTTATTAGATATTCTATTGAAAAATGTTTACAAGGATGTTCCACTTGTGGGATTTCACGTAGATATGCTACCAAAATATTGCCTACTTCGTGATTTTCCAGCATCGTTGGGATTTTGTTAATAAGCGCGACTTCTAATTTAGCAACATATGCAAAGAAATCGTCATGTGGCATGTACAATTGGCCATACGCTTTATGTTTAGAAAAGGATACATTGACGCTGGAACAGTGTATATCAACGTTTCTTCCATAGTGTTCACAAATGTGCATAACCATACATTTTCGGTATAAATATCCGGTAATATACCGCAGTGCATTTGCCACCGGTAAATTTAGTTCTATATTACAAATCGCGCTTTGCAATTGCTGATAATCTGTTGTAAATATTTTTACAGATTTATTTCTCGTACATCTTTCCAAATTTTGGTCATCTTCTAAAGAATTCTGTATTTCATTCATTCTTGCCATAATTTCATCAAAATCTTCCGTGCAGTTTGCATTTGATGAATGATGTAAATAATTTAAACAAAATATTTTTTTAAACCTCTTACTATTTGTATAGGTATAGGATTCATTCCATTTCCGATCTGTTGTCGAAATATACCAAATAAATTTTAGAGGGCATCTTGCTTAAATCTCCTGGTTAATACGTAATTAAAGTTAATGTGATTTAAACATCTCGATATCTGAAGTAAAGCATTTATGCTTATCAGCCACCCAGTAATGCACTTAATACTTTTTTTTACATTTTTGCCGTTACTGTTAACAATAACAACATTTTCAAGGAA
Organism: Chrysina gloriosa; assembly: GCA_038088585.1. Classification (NCBI taxonomy): domain Eukaryota; kingdom Metazoa; phylum Arthropoda; class Insecta; order Coleoptera; family Scarabaeidae; genus Chrysina; species Chrysina gloriosa. The sequence goes on along the minus strand of CM076090.1, from coordinate 38,303,488 downwards.
ATCAATCGTTGTTGTTAAAAAGTCCTTTTGAAAATCGCTACCGGTGTACGCTTTTTTGTATCTACATTTAGAAATCTTTCTACTTGAATTAAAAATGTCAAACAATTTATTAAATCGATCGATAAACTTAACTGTACCTGTGGCTTCTTGTGGTAAAATATTAAAGTCAATATGTGTTAAGGGTGATTGTAAGGACTGTGGTGCAATTTACTGACACAAATATCACATCGGTAAACTGCAACGGAACACTTCGGTTTATACGGTCGTTGAGGATGTTTGCCTCCAGCTAGCGAAACACGTGTCGCCGATTTTATTATAAACAATTGTGTGCTGAGGATTTTACAGATGTGATATTTGTATCAATATATGTTGACAAATCTGCAGCCACTGTTGCACTAAATGTTTCAGCTGCTAATTTTACTTTCATTTTTTGAAAGGAGCTTGAGTTAACGTGGCCATTTGATAACTTTGACGCCAAGCGAAGATTTCTCTTACTGTCTTTGTTGTAAAGTGATACAATATGTTCCCACCTAGCAATGTCATCATTATAATGAAAGTTGTATTCCATTAAATTATTTCTAATGGATTTTAGCAAGTGAGGAGGATCAAACATACACATTTACATAAAAAATGGTTGCCTCGCGCTAATTTTCAGTCTTTTTGATAAAGATGTGAAATTTGATCCCATGTCACTTATCAGTGCCATAACCTTTAATCTAATTGAAAAACATTTTGCGGCTATTTCCAATTTGAGAAAATTCCTCTTGCCATTATAACGATTACGCTGGTAGCGGCAGATGCTTTACGTTGCAGGCCTGTGTCAAGAAATCCGACGATTATGTCAGACTTTAAATTATAATACAAATTTGCTTTCATAGACATCTCATCTACGCAAATATTGCAAAATTTTTCTCGTTTTTGATATGTACTAATTTTTATCTTGATGCTGTCAAAAATAAATCTGTGAATTCCTGGTGTATACTGCCAAGATTCTGTTATTTTACTTAGACATCTAGGAGAAGGCAAAGTAATAATATTGGAGAGAAATTCATGCACTTTAGGACCTAAAAAGTATATTGTTAAGGCAAATCTCTTAAAGTCGGAAGAGTATCTGTTTCCTTTTGACTTTGCTTTTAACGTTGTTTGAGTATGGACTATTTTCGCTAAAGATGGTGGTAAAAAACGTGAGTATAATGTATGGAATTGTGTAACAGTTATCCATACTTGATTTGTGTGTCGGTAATTTCTTTAAACGTTTATTCTCTGCTCTGAGTTCTTTTAAATTGTCTTTCAGTTGTCGTTTTCTGGGAGTATATGACGATAAATCTAAACTTGTCTGGGTGCTGCTAGCTCCGCTTAACAAATTTTCTGAATGATTTTCAGAAATAATTATTGCTCAACATGGTAAGTCTACAGACGGTTCACTAATTGATTCAGAAACTTGTGATGAACTAGAAATCACTTGCTCAGTGTCAGAAGAAAGTGCAGCTGCAGGTATGGAAAATTTAATTCTCTTTCTTGGCGAAACCACGATTCGATCTGTTGGAACTTTTCTTTTATTTGTAAATAATGGTGGAGTATGCGGTATGTCAAATGTGGGAACTGCTATTTCAAGGAGCCTGTTTTTAAATGGCTTGCAAACATACAACTTTCAAAATGCGTGCTGCATAGCCTGCAATTTCTGCACAAATAGTTTGCATCCTTATTAACGAGATCTTCTATTCTGCTGTTCATAACCCAACCCATCGTTTGGCTCTGCAAAAGAATGGACAAGGATGTACAGAAAATGACGTATTTTTGCAGCAACTACATAACTTTTAACAGGTTTCCACATTTACTAAGATTTATGTCTACTAAAATATGAGTAGTGACGTATATTTACCTAGCAACATCAAGGGGGAAGCGGAAGAAACTTAATTCTTTATTGCATTTATGATTTCTAGTGCAGTTGACAGCGGAGCACCAATCACCACCTTTTTTTTCTCAAATTCATTTCATTAACTGTTAAGCTACGGATAGCAAATCCGGGTAAAGAAGTAGACGCTCAAAATATTAAATTCACTAAATTATTTTATCGTAATCGTAGCTGTAAACAACACACCAATACTGCACGTTGAGGTTTAATAACTTGCATTCGGCACTACAGTTACATGCTAAAGGGCCTGGCATGCGTATTGGAGTCGATGCCAGTCGAGTGTTACCGAACTCTCAGTGTCGCTTCTGATAACTCAATATTCTGTGCTTAAACAAACTACCAGCAAATTTGATCCTAAGCGGTATGGGCCATATCAAATTAAACGCAAGGTTTCTCCCACAAGTTATGAGCACCCATCAACGCACCTGATGAGACCCTAAGTATTTATCATGTCACATCTATATACCAGTACGACCACCAAAGAACACCACCAGGAATGTGGTACTTCCCCGAAACGGAGACGTACCCCGAGGATGCGGCGAACCGTTAACCACCACCGATAGGACAGTTAGACGTTGCTTGAGACGCCACGCAGGAAAACAGTAGTAGACCAGTGACGCGCATGGACTGTTATGGATTATAATAATTGTTTCCTTAGAGTCAGTGTGTATTTCTTCTTGTATTGTCAGGTTATTTTGGTTACATTGTTTTATGTTTATTGTCAAGTTCTTTTAATATATTTCCAAGTCAGAATTGTGCACGTGTGCGTTTTAGTAGATTATTAGTGTAAACAGTTTCGAACTTCAAGACTAACACGGCAAATATATTATATTTTGGTAGGTTTACTAACTGAAAATGTTAATCAGTATTAACTCTCAACTTTTAGGTCAGGATAGTTTCGACCATCGATTACTTGAAGTTCACCTTAATTCTATATTTGGGCAAATAAAGTTACTTTCTTCTTTCTTTTATAGTTTTAATTCGCAGTTTTTAGGAATTTGATATAAATTTTGTTTTAAAATCCAATAATGTAATACATTGACTGACATAAGGAATGGATTGTTGGCACGCCTATGGAATTTATCGTTAAACACATGGATATGGAACGGCAAATGTTTATAGAGCGGCACACGTCAATCATTCTGGATCATTGTGTTTATTGGATTTTAAAACAAAATTTATATCATATTCCGAAAAACTGTGAATTAAAACGATGAAAGAAAGGAAAAAGTAACGAAAAGTATTACTTTATTTGCGCAAACATAGAATTAAGCTGAACTTCAAGTAATCGGTGGTCAAAACCATCATAACCTAAAAGTTGATATTTAATACTGATTCACATTTTCAGTTAGTAAGCCTATCAAAATATAATATATTCGCCGTTTTCGTCTTGAAGAATATTTGTGATAAAATAAGCGAGAAACGACCAGAATAATCCGTAAAACTTCCACGGAAACGCAGAAGAATAATCATTCATACGAAATTGACGTGGCAACAATGCCCAATACTTCAGGACTGCTCTATACAAATGTGGAAATACTGCTTTTAACTAATTTATGTTATAAGACGGGCTTGACGTAAAATATGCACTGATGCTTATATTATAGCCGTAGAATAACCTTGTTACCTTGTGAGAAAACAAAATATTAACGCAATCTAATATAAAATCAACCCTCTGGTGAAAATCAGGGTTCACAATGAGAAGCTCCGGCGTTCGAACCTCGACCGCGGCGGAGCGTAGCACTTTAAAATCCTAAAATGGATCTGTTACCTCTACATGTGTAATCGACAAAATAAGCGACACTAATCGTACGGATGCCTTCCACAAACAGGAATTGGTTACTAATTCGATGCTAAATATTTCGAAGATCAAATAATCAGGGTTGCATCGTCTATACGCGCAAAGTTGTACGACGCACAACGGCGCAAAAACTCAAAACAAAAAATTCTTCAAAGCAACATCGCATCTTACCAAAAATTAGAGCGGATTGGTCACTACCATATATTCTATTCGGGGGCCTGCGAATAATGACATTATTTCCTCAATCCGGTGCTGCTGAAGATGAGGATTTAGAATTGATAATTTTATTTCAACTACATAAAAACTTATATATCACACCCAATCATTACCCAACAAAAATATATACATAAAACCGAACAATAAATACCACAAGCAAATACAATGGATATCGACCGTTAAATTAGATATTGAAATGGCGCTTTTCAAATACGTTCTTAATAACGCCCTTGTTTATATATCTTATAGTTATTCAATCAAATTTTATAGGAGCTCTACTATGTGCTGTCATCTAGTGTGTATAAAATATAATTGAATTTATGAATGAAAGCAGGCGACCAATATTTGATTTCTAATATAATCAATTATTTGCATTCTTGAAAAGAAATTTCATGAATCTTGGAAGTTTCGCCTAGCCTCACACAGACATCATTAGAGGTTATGTTATAGTAATTATCATTTAATAACACTATAATATAATAAACTGGACAAAATGAACGCACCACTATTGTATATTTGTTTAAATCAAAGGAAGTGGTCAAGAGTGGTATTTGTGATGTTACTAATATCCTTACAAGTGTGCTTTGGATATCTTATACCATTCAATGCAATTGTTGTCATGGTATCGTTTGTTTTAAAGTGGCAATTTTCAATTATAGACACTTTTTTTCAAAACGATTTATTTTTACTTTACATTAGCCATTATGTTTTTCTCGATATCATATTTACTACATCGATATTTTTACTGTTATTGGCATGTTTTAAGAAGTAGAAAATGAATCGTGAAAGAACTTTATCCGTAGAGGAGGCAGTATGGACAACCACTTTTCTAGAAGAGGGATTCACTATGGGTCATGCCACTCATGTCATACTGCTCATATGTTAGGGAGATCACCTTCAAGCACAAGTCTATTGATCAGAAGATTTAACGAGACAGGATCTTACTCTCGAAGATCAGGTCAAGGGAAAAAATTCTGTACAAATATATGGGATGATCGTTTTCTTAGCCAATACACTCTAAGAAACACGAGAGTTACTAGCAATATGTTAAGAAAAGAATTACTAGCTGTTCAGAGTGTAGCCATATTATCTCAACCTGTGAGATGTGGGAGGCTGTATTAAGTAGTAGAAGGCAGACAGAAAAGCCATTAATCACCAGAGAGCACAAAATTGAAAGTTCGCGGTTTTCCAGAAATCATGAACACTGGACTGTTGACGACTGGAAGGTTATTTTCTTTGATGAGACAAGGGCTAGTTTTAAATCTCCTGATGGAGGTGAGCGTGTGTGGCGAAGACCAGGAGAACGATTTGTAAGTTGCAACATTTCTCCAAGAATCCCTTTTATGGGCGACTCTATAATGTTCTGGGGAGGAATTTGTTTCGACACCTGTACAGAGTTGGTCCCTATACAACACGGTCAATGAATGTGGTATATTACTTAGAAAATTTCGGTTGTGTAACGTGTAATTCCAATTATAGGACCTAATATTCTATTCATGCAAAATAATGCTCGTCTTCACGTGACTAGACAAGTTGTTGATTACTTAAATGATGTTGATAACCATTAGCATACAGAAAAAATAACGTGTATCATTCGTATATATCAAATCATGTCACCGTGTGAATTTTCTATTATTGGATTAACGGCAAAAAAATTTTTATGCATCCTATTCCATTTTTCTGTTCAATTTATTTTTCAGTCCGCCAGCATCTATGAATTGTGAATAAGCAACAAAGACTTAAATGTCGTAAACGGTTCAACGCAAAAATATTCGTTAAAATCGTTAATATTTTTGAAAAATATATGATTTTATAGTTATAAACTAAAATGGATACATTAAAATTACTATTTATTACGTGTTGAAGGTTTTACAATTAGATGAGTTTAATATTGCAATGTTTTTGCACAATCTAACAGAGATTCAACAAGCAAATAACATACGTAATTATATTATTGTAAATCTAGTCATTAGATAACAACAAAGGCAGGAAGGAAAAACGGGTCAATGAATAAATAAAACTACGATTAAATATTTATTCTGTAATATAATTAAGTATCCAGATTTGTAAATTAAACTAAAAGTAAATGCCAACTTAAATAGGTTAAAATAAAGAACACAACTAAAATTAATCCTAGAAGACCAACAATAACCAATCCAAATCGAAGTGAATAAATAGAGATAAAAACACCAAAATAAAGATAGACTGATGATGCATCATTATATTTATTACAAAAATTCGACAATCCGCTATTGCCAACGGAAGAATCAATGAATTCCAATAATTTTCGTACTAAAATACAGAACACTACGTTCAAAATAATGAACGACTTATAAATAATACGCCATCTACCCCTCATTTCCCAGAAACAACTTACGTTGAATAACTATAAAGATATATAAACAAGCACAACGCCCCTTTCTTATTTGGAATGAGGTATAATAGAAATAGGTACGAGTTAGTTCGGTGCCTCAACACTAGAGGACAATACATGGATTGTTTTTTCTTTTATTATAACGGTAAAACATCTTAATCTGAATAAAAACTTAGATTACGGATATTAAATATTACAGCATCAACTTCAAAGAAGAACCTAACAACCAAACAACCTTGACAAGGTAATCGTATTAATTATAATAAGCCAATTATTAATTTTTTATCATATTTAAATAATTGTTGAGGAACATTGATGTCAACAATTCAAACGAAATTATATTTTTTGGTAAATTTTATGAGCAGTGTAAAACTGACTTCAAGAAGTACCGTAAAAAATAGAACATGTTGGTCCTATTGATTCCAAGATAAAGAAATATGAAGAGGCTTTAGTTTTAGATCACGAATTATATGTACATTTATATGTAACTATTTGTAAATAAATGTTATTTACACTGGTAGTGTAATAGCATGATGCGAATATGTACTATTTAGAACGTTAATATTGTTATAGAACACCCATGAAGACACCTGTGCAAGTTGTGACGTGTGTTGTGACGCCGCTAGTGGTACTCACTGTGGTAGTTAAGTCGGAACTACAAACTACCAATTTCTTTTATATATATATATATTGTGATTGTATTTATGTTTATTTCTGTATTGTCCGTTTCGGAAATATCTGAACTCGATCCTTTGTCGGATCATGCTATGTAACTTCACAAATTTGACGAATTTTACCTACCACAGTTATACATGTATTTCTAGCCTCATTACGTACTACTTATGTACCTCCGTTCATCCGAATATAAAAACCTTTTCTCCGGAAGAAAAGTCAGTCAGAAATTAGGAGTCGGTATTTGCGAACGCGGTAATAAATGCACTTGTAACTGTCGGTTACTGAATTCATTATTGTAATTTCGTTGCTACCTAGTTTTGGCTCATAAGTTAGAAATTTGCTAAAGCGTTGTATCACATATTTGTTTAATTCATTAAATGCCTGATATCAAAGGCGTGAGTATCTTATTTCAACCAGGTTATGAACAAGATCCATAACAATATGTATGTTGTAAGGAATTTTAGCTGTACTTCTGTCTAAAAGTTTAGAAATGAATATAATGGTCAAATACATTTCACAATGAATTTTTAAAATGACATTACTACATGTGTTACAATTGAAGCATGGCGCTGATTGGAGATTTAATTGGGTATCAAACTGTGGAGGTCGCTAAACGCACTTTAAGAAAATTATTAAGAGGTGCCATTATCAGAGTTTGTTTAATTTGGTTTAATTCCAAATTCTACTGCACCATGAAATCTTTCTCCTCCATCCTCTACTAAACTACGTGTACATAAGACTAAAGTAATACGAAATGAATATCAAAAATTTATCAATTTTCCGATTATTTTTATATACGAATAGACATTAAGATTTATTTCTCATGATTCTATGATGTTATGATGTTGCCAAATACATAACCTCTAACCATTTATACACATTTGATTTTTTGTACTTAATTTCTCCCTTACTAAAATTAAAAAACAAAGTAAAACTTACCACTAAAAGTAATAAAACAAAAACTTCTACTTGAAACACTTTTTAAATTAAACACATTGACAAGGTTTTCAGCAGTTTTCAGAATTCTGCACCTATTTTCTTGTTTTCTAAACTCCGTCCCATCTCCGTCCACACAAGTGAGTGACAGTGCTGCCATGCCAAATAGTGTTGAAATCGGTAGATTCGATCGTAAGAAATCGGTAGATTCCATTAAAAATCGGTAGATCCCATTAAAATTTGGTAGATGCAATATTCAAATTCATTAAGGGCGTGTTTGGAAAGCGCCATATCCATAACTTCGGTAACTGAATTCAACTAATGTTTTATGCTTATGCTTTGGAATTATAGGTAGCGCTAGCACCCATTTTTACCACTAATATCTAAAAATAAAATCAATTCTAGCATGATAGGTTTTTACGATGCTTATTTACATTCGTTAGAACATTCGTGTAGCATTCGCGTTATGTCGTTTTATTGTTCGGTTTTATGCTTTATGTATAGATTTGTCTTGGGTAACGATTAGGTGTGATATATAAGTTTTTATGTAATTGAAATAAAATTATTAATTCAACCGCACCGGATTGAGGAAATAATGTCATTATTCGCAGGCCCGCGAATAGATGTATGTAGTGGCCAATCCGCTCTCATTATTTGGTAAGATCCGATGTTGCTTTGGAGATTGTTTTCGTTTTGAGTTTTTGGTAGAGTTCGGCGCCTTTTTACTCTGCGCCATCGTGAGTCGTACGACGTTGCCTGTATAGACGATGCAACTTTAATTATTCGATCTTCAAAATATTTAACATCGAATTACTAACCAATTTCTGTCTGTGGAAGGCATCCGCACGTTTATTGTACGTAAGCCTCGTGTCGTTACATTCTGTATCGTACCTCCGTCGAATTGGTGCGCTGTATTAATAACAACGTACTTTTCACACAATTTACTTTATCAATTTGAAGTTACAATAAAAAAAATGATGGTTTGTACTTAGGGTTTATTACGTTCTGTTTTCTTTCTTATTTTTTTGCCTTCTATAATGTTAATTATGTTCTCATTAATTTTTTAAAGTGAAAACTTCCGTTATAACTGGTGATATATGAGAACAATATACATATTTAATATGTGTGATGATTCGATAACAATTTACAAGGGGACAACAAATAGAATGTATGGAATGTTTGTGAAAGTTACTTTAATTGAATAGAGATATTATTCGTAACGTGAGGTATCTGGTTATCCGATGGGATGACAACGATGTATCTCAGTAAACATTTTTTAAATTTCGCGGACAGTTTAAGTTGGTACTTACGTTGGTTACGTAGTCCGATTAAGACGTCTGTGAATAGTGCTCTTAAAATAAGTTTAGAAATCAGTGTTGTTAGTTCTAATCATCAATTCGCAATGCCGGACTTAAGATCCGGCATAGAAAATAAAAATAAGGAATTTATTTCCTTCCTAAAAAGTGAAGAATTTTCTCTTATTATCCAGAACATCGTGCAAAAGAAGTTAGTTCTTTGAATCGTATAATAGACGATTTAAAAACAGAAGTGGCAAACTTGAAACAATCGAATATCGAATTAATACAATTGCTGACTACAAAGCCAATGATTGAAAATACAGGTGTAAGTAGACAAGTACATTCTCAAGAAAAACATGATCTAAGGAGAAAAACTCAACTAGCTCCGATTCCCAAAAAGCTGAACATCATACCGTCGATAAAAACGCCAGACCATGAGATGCAAAAAAATACTGTGGATAGTGCAATACAGCCGAATATGTCAACGACAAACGATACATGGACTACGGTAAAAAGAAAACAAAATAGGATAAAATTGAATTCTATTTATGGAACAACCGAAAATACTTCTATTAAAGGAATAACAAATTATGTGCACTTCCATGTATGTAAGTTAGAACCTACTGTTAGAACAGAAGAAGTAATTAAATATCTTAATGACAAGAACATACACGAAGTTAAATGTTCTAAAATAATATCGAAGCGCCCAGACGAGTACTCGTCTTTTAAAATATCCGTACCTTCAACCTATAAGGACAAAATAGGGAATCCTGAAATATGGCCCCTCAACGTTTGTGTCAATCCTTTTTAGTTCGTCTGGGGAAGAAAGAAGTAGCAAAGTAAAATATATAAAAATTATACATCAAAATATACAATGTTTAAGCAATAAAATAAATTTACTGGAGGTGACTTTACAATCAATTCGAGCAGATATTTTGGTATTCTCTGAACATTGGCAATGTGAACAGCAGTTGCTTCCATTAGCTGTGAAAGCCTACAAATTAGGATCTTACTTCTGTCGGGATCCACACCTTCACGGCGGTGTGGCGATTTATGCCAAGGAGAACATAGCACAAGGAATGACATCACCACCTACAGCACCGCTCAGGAAGTGGAGTGTTGTGCGGTTGAGTTATTTAACTATATGGTAATAATTTTAGTAGTGTACAGACCCCCTTCTTCCAATTTTGACTTAATTATTAATGTAATGACCACTATTCTAGAAAAACTGAGTGTCGAAGATAAGATTATTATTATTGGCGGAGATTTTAATATCCACTTTGACACTAGCAACACCTACAATTCTGAATTTTGTGACTTACTTGCTTCTCACAATTTTCATGTAACAATCAAACTCCCAACTAGAATATGCGAGTCGAAAAAATCCTGTATAGATAACTTTATTGTTAATATACCTCACGATACATATGAATCTGTATGCATCGATTTAGATTTATCGGATCATTTGACTCAGATTATTAATTTTCAATTAAAGCAACTCTCTCATATTCGAAAAAGCTATACAACGAAACGTAACATAAATTCTGAAAATCTTAATCAGCTCACGCAGCATTTAGGTAAGGAGAACTGGCATTTAGTATATGACACAATATCAGTTGAAGATTCCTTTGACAATTTCTACGAATCATGTATGCATTATGTCAACTTATATTTTCCATATAAAAAGCATTGCATCAATACAAATAACTGCAAATGGATTTCACCTGCAATTTTCGAACTAAGAGAAAAATTATTATTCTTAAAAGATATGACTACAAGATACCCCCATTTCAGAAACGAATACATTGCCTTCCAAGATTATTACGAACATTTTCTTAGGGACACTAAATTTTTACATAATCAAGCATTTATAGCAGACTCCAGCAACAAAATGAAAGCAATTTGGCGACTGATACATAAATCTACAGGTTGCACTAAGCGTAAGAACAAAATATTACCCGCCAATTTTTCCAGCAATTTGGAGTTATGTACTGCCTTTAACCAATATTTCTCCACAATAGCTTCTAATATCGTGGCTGATGAGTTCCTTAATGATAGTTCGTTATCTATTAGCGATAATTATTGCTGTACCCATAACAAATCATTTTTTGTTTCACTAGTGGATAACGTAGAAATTCTTGAATGTATCAAAGGCATGGCATCCTCTACAACGCCTGATGAAAATAACTTGTCTTCTTGTATAGTAAAATATTGCGTTGAGCATATTGTAAAACCTCTATGCTATGTTATTAATTTATCTTTTCAGTATGGAATAATTCCATCTAAACTAAAGATGTCTACGCTTCATCCAGTGTATAAAAACGGGGACGCAAATCTGCTTAACAATTACAGGCCTATTAGTATTCTACCCACGTGCTCTAAAATATTTGAACGAATGATGAATAAAAGTTTAATGAACTTTTAGCTACTGAAAAGATTTTGGTAGATACTCAGCATGGTTTCGTCTCGGGCAAAAATACTGATACTGCAATCTTCAATTTTTTATCGCATGTTTATGGGGCCTTAGACCGTCGTAAATTTGTTCTTGGCTTATTTGTTGATCTGAGTAAGGCTTTTGACCGTGTGAATGATACCTACCTTTTGTATAAGTTGGAGAAAATGGCTGTTCGTGGGATAGCCCTACAGTGGTTTGAAACTTATCTACATAATAGACTGCAAAGACTTCGCTGTGAAAGCGATTATTCTAATTTGACTTACATAAATATTGGGATTCCTCAAGGTTCAGTCCTTGGACCAACACTATTTCTAGCTTTTATTAACGATTTACCGCGGGCTATTGAACATACCAACTGCCATCTTGTAAATTATACAGATGACATTAACTTGGTTGTAGAGCATGATTCCTTAAATAATCTTTATCTGTCTACTCAATTGATTTATGAAAAATTAACTACCTGGTTTTCGAATAATGGGCTTGCTATCAATGAGAGTAAAACAAGCTGTGTCTTATTTTCGAACGCGAGAACTACTTTCTTAAATCTGTCCATGACTTCCAGTATGTTATCGCAGACTGACGAGGTCACTGTGCTGGGAATGTTAGTCGACAAAAACCTTAAATGGGAAAGTCATGTCAGTGGTTTATGCAAAAAGTTAGGCAAAATTTGTTTTGCAATAAGAACTTCAAAGAGATCATGTAATCTTGACACCCTAAAAACTTTTTATAATTCAAATTTTATGTCTACTCTGCGCTATGGAATAATACATTGGGGTTATTCATCACAGTCACACCGTGTATTTGTAATGCAAAAGCGAGCGTTACTGTAGTGGAATTATCTAATGTAGGTATAGAAATAGATGACACGGCGTCTTGCAGTGCGAGGCCACTCGTCTTTACGTGTAATAAAACCTGACACGCAGTGTCCGGTATTGGCGTCGTGTCTGTCCCGTAGCGAAAGAAAGATAAGGAGTAGTAAGTTAGTATTTTAGAGATAGTTGTAGAGGTATGTCTAATTACACAGAGTAACATAGTAGACTCCCGTAAGTTCGGCCTCGGTTAGTTCGGTCTCCGCTTAGTCCGGCCGGCTCTCTGAGCATTAGTCACACACTTGGCGAGCGCCAGCCAGACGCGAACAGACAGCAAGTCTCAACTTGTTTACAGTATTGTATTCTTTGTTTAGTTCATTAGTTACTCAGTTTGCGTCTTGTATTCATACTGTGCAGTTGTAAAGCGCTCATCTTTACGGTAGGCCTACAGTCAGTGATTTTTGTTTCACTTGCGATTTTTACTGTTTATATAGACAGTATATTTGTTGTGTGTTTGGACAATAACTGTTTCGCGTCGTGCATTAAACTGTTTTTAAAATGAATGAAACGCGTAAACGTAAGTACAAGTCAATGGAACAGAGACTACAAGCTCTGGAAAGATTGGACAAAGGAGAATCCGTGCAAAGTATTTGCAGAGATTTAAACGTGGGCAAAAGTACAATCAACGACTGGCGGCGCAATAGAAAAACTATCGAAGGCTTTTGTACACAGATTGAAACTGAAAAAGTTCTACAAAAGCATTGCACACTGAGAAAAGCAAAACACGAATTGGTGGAAGATGCTCTGTGGTTGTGGTTCGTTCAAGAAAGAAGACGAGGAACCCCGTTAAGTGGACCAATCCTAAAAGAGAAGGCTATGATCTTGCACTTAAAGCTTCAACCAGAAGAGACGTTCTCGGCTAGTGAGGGATGGCTCTCCCGATGGAAAAAGAGACACGGGGTCCATTTTATTGGAGTGTGTGGCGAGAAGCTGTCAGCAGACCCAACAGCGGCCAAAAATTTTTCTGCAAAATTTTTAAAAATCACTGGTGACCAAAACTTGAGTCCAGAGCAAATCTACAACATCGACGAAACTGGGTTAAATTTTAGACTTCTGCCCATAAAAACCTTTGCCACCCCACAAGAAACATCTGCGGCAGGATTTAAAGTCAGCAAAGAGAGGATAACGGTCGCCTTGTGTTCAAATGCCTCGGGGACCCACAAGATACCCCTATTTGTCATTGGCACAGCAGCAAAACCGAGAGCGTTTAAGAACATAAACATGGAAACTCTACCAGTGTATTATCGGTCGCAGAAATCAGCATGGATGGACACATATTTGTTCAGGGAATGGTTTGTGTGCGAATTTGTTCCGAAAGTGAAAAACCATTTGACAAAATTAAATCTGCCCATCAAAGCACTTCTACTGCTTGACAACGCGCCTACTCACCAGGAAGGTCTTCAGTGTGACGATGAAAAAGAAATTAAACTGCTGTTCCTGCCACCCAATGTAACCAGTCTTCAACAGCCAATGGACCAAGGGGTCATTGAGTGCTTCAAGGGAAAGTATCGCCGAAAACTGCTTTCTGAAGTTCTTTCCAAACTGGAGGCTGATGACAACTTAGCCCTCTTAAAAGTGCTGAAGTCAGTTAATATGAAGGATGTTGTGTACATGTCGGCCAAGACATGCAACGAAATACCACTGTCGACGTTTGTAAAGTCTTGGAAAAGACTTTGGCCAAATATAGAAGATAAGATTGACCAAGCAAACACAACGGCAGATGAGCCAAACAACATTCTTGTTAACGAACCTGATGACAATGCAGCTCTATTGCACGACCTTCAGCAACTACCGAACTGTGGTCCCATTGTCGAAGAAGATGTTTTGGAGTGGATCAACTTTGAAAAGGAGCTACACAACGAGGTTTTGAACGACGACGAAATCGCCGAGTGTGTCATTCGCCAAGAAAATGAGAAGGATAACGACACAGATGCTGCTGAGAATGAAGAGGAAGATGAAGAAAATAAAATGAGCCACGCTGAAGGCAAAGCAGCTTTGCAACTGGCAGCTACCTACGTCGAACAGCAAAAAGAAGCAACTGCCATCGATGTAATGATTATCAAAAAGTGGCGTGACTTTGCACATCAAAAATCATTAGATAAGAAAATTCAGAAAAAAATTACTGACTTTTTTAAGTGTTTAAGAAACCAAATCACCAATCTGCAATTATATTTTTAAATTTTATTAGGCCTAGTGTTCTGTAAGTATTGTTTTATAGTATTTTTGTAACGTTCTATCTTTTCATATGATCGCACAATTCTCACTCACGCAGCCAGCAGCAACTGGAAGTTGCTACATGGCATCGAATGAAAATAAAATATGGCACCAAAGACTTGGTCACCTAAACTCGCAGAGTTTAAGGTCGTTAAATCTACCATACAATTTTAGGGTATGTAGTCCATGCAGTCAAGGTAAAGCTAAGCGCAAGTCTTTCAAAAATGTAGTCTTATCAAGGTCAAAAAGAATAGGTGAACTTATCCATAGCGACCTTGCGGAACCATTCAAGGATAGAGAAAGTCAATTACTGATGATTACTCACATTTTGTTCAGGTGTATTTGCTGAAAACCAAATATGAAGAACAAAATATTATGAATTATGTTCGTGAACTAAAAGCAAAAGGCAAATATTGTTCCAGAATAAGGTGAGACTGTGGTGGAGAATACACATCTCGTGCATTCACTAATTTCTGCAAACATAAAGGAATTTAAGTAGAATATATCGTCCCGTACACACCTGAGCAAAACGGAGTCAGCGAGAGAATAAATTTCCCTTTAATGAGTAAAGCGAGAACGCTATTCGCTGAAACAAATTTACCTAAGTGTCTGTGGAATGAAGCAATCTATTGTGCTGCCTATCAGCTAAATCGATCTCCTACGAACGTTGTAAGTGGAGAGGTACCAGCAGAGGTGTATCTAGGTATGAATTATAACAAACTTAAAGTTTTTGGTTCAAGAGCTTGGGCATATAAACTACCAGTACCAGCCAATAAACTAGATACCAGAGCGACTGAATACATAATGGTAGGATATGTTAGCAATGGTTATAGATTGTTGATACCAAAAACCAACGACATAATTATTTCAAGAGATGTGACATTTGATGAACATAAATATGTGTATAAATCTGCATAATTTTCAAGGGAGCGACCAGAAATGTCAATAGAAAGTGGGAACAGCAAAAGTGAACTAACGGAGAGCGTAAGTAAAGATGAGAACATGGAACAAGATCAAGCTGATCATGATTCCAAAGAACAAAGTAGAAGCTGAAATCCTACCAATCACCAATCTCTTCAAGAACCACTTCGGAGGAGCAACAGATGCACTGTTCTTCCATAAAAACTCAGGGAAGATTATACATTGAATAACAATAATCAACAAGAGGAAGAAAACCCGGATGAAGATCATTTGTCTTATTGTGTGTGTGGAGGAGTACCAGAAGGGGCAATAAATTCGGGCTATGGCTGGGAGGAAGCTATCCAAAAAGAAGTTGATGCACTTGAAAAGCATGAGACTTGGGAGCCAAGAAAGTTACCGAAAGGTGTCAAGCCAATCGATACACCATGGATACTCAAAATTAAGTGAGATAGTACAAAAAGGCTCGCCTAGTAGCAAGAGGATTTCAAGAAGAACTTTCTTCCAACATTTATGCACCTGTATGCTTGATGTTTGTACATATGAGAAAATGTAGAGTAGAAACTGCAAAAATACGCACGTTTGATACATATTGGGGAATTCCTTAATTGAATTTCTCATATGTACAAACATCAAGCATACTACTATTTATAGACGTAAGTCGATAATGGAAACTACTTCTCACAAAAGTTGCACTGATGAGCGGTAAACCGCGAAACGCGTCTGCAAATGGTGGGAGGTAGTTTTCCAATCATATTACATATCACATTTTCCAGGGTGGATTACCCGATCAAGCGTAACAGCAGCTCTGCGTGAGGATGTACGAAAAACAGTTGTACACTCGTGTAGAGTAGAAACTGCAAAAATACGCACGTTTGATACATATTGGGGAATTCCTTAATTGAATTTCTCATATGTACAAACATCAAGCATACTACTATTTATAGACGTAAGTCGATAATGGAAACTACTTCTCACAAAAGTTGCACTGATGAGCGGTAAACCGCGAAACGCGTCTGCAAATGGTGGGAGGTAGTTTTCCAATCATATTACATATATATATATATTACTATATATAGCGAAAAGTATATCATTTATCACAATTTGATACGTGAATACAACAATTTATTTCAAATAACAATTCGCAATTGGTTATTTATTAAATTTAAAAAACATAAAAATAATACTTTATTCATTCAAACTTTATTCGTTCAAAAATAATACTTTATTCAAGTTCACCGCATATTTTGCAAATTATTGGGTTCTCGACATACATATTTGTTGCATTTGAAACAGATTTTTGTAGTTTTGTTTTCTCTGCAAAACCCTATTTGGTACCTTTTTCGCGTTTGCAGACGAGAATCCGAACTTGAATTTGTTGACGTTTTCTATATAAATTTTTTTCTTCCTGTTCTTCATGTTGAAAACCTTCGGCAAGTCCTTCAGCTAATTGAAATAAAAATTTCTTTGTATAAAACCCATGAGTTGATTCCAGCCAGGTCAAGAATATTGAAGAAAATCTGCGCAAGCCATCTTTGCGATTTCGATTTCACGAAGTATTTTCTTTTGCCATCTGATCCGTCATGTCTACACCGTATTTAGTACTATTGTAGAATCTGATCGTTTCAGATATACCCTTACCGTTTTTTTATGCTTATAGATTTATTCTTTGAGCTTTTGAGAAGTGAACAATGACTCGAATTATATAATTAATATATAAATAAATTATCCACCTGTGAACGGTTCCAGTAGTTTAAGAACAAAGAATTCCCGAAGCGGATCTGAAACTTCTTTGTTTTCATCTTTTCCCAAATAAGGAAATAAATTTATAATGTATTTGGTACTAGCCAGATGCTAGCCAGAATTTGATACCAAACTTATCCGGTTTATTCGGCATATATTGCGTAAACCAACACCTCGCTTTGGTTGGGAAAAGCTGTTCATCGACAGTTACATGTTCTCCAGGCTTGTAACAATTTTGGCTGTTCTCAATGAATTTGTACCATACTTCAGAGATTAGCGCAAATTTATCTGTTTGTACACGCTGGCTTGGTTGATTTTTTTATTAAACCTGATAAACCGCATAATTTCACAAAAATCACTCCTGCTCATGGTTTTTGAAAAAAAGCAGGACCCCATTTATTGTTCCATAGATATGAGATGTTCAAATTGTTTTCCTCATATGCGCCACATGCATACATAAGAGCAATAAATGCATTTATTTTTGCAAGAGTAAGATTCCATTTAGTTCCTAATACTCGAAAATGAAATAAGATATTTGTATGGAAAAAGGAATAAATTAGAATTAGAGTTATACACTTTACATTTGAAAATAACCCGTAATTTAGATGAAAACAGTTTCCACACGTGGTGTGATTTTCAAACACGCGTTAAAGAACATTGTCAACATAGGTTAAAAACAAAAATGTATAACCAAAATAGAAAATTCAGAAAGTTGTGCCCAAAGAGAGATAGGAATAAGCACGTCAAGGAGTTTGAAAATACACCACTAATCTGTAATCAATCGTCCGAGACCTTTATTAATGCAGAAATTGCGCTCCTAAATAAAGGTTTGAAACATAGCGTAAACGGAGGAAAGACACCAATAGAAGAACTTATTGCGGATATAGAAACGGGTATAAAATATTTAGATTCGAACACGAAAGAATATGTTAGGAACGCCTGCAAAATTAGAATTCAGAAAAATTTAGAAACAAAAACGAATGGGCACATTGAAAACGAGATGCACATTATTAAAGGGCTCAGAAAAAGAAACTGTTTTTATCTAAAAGCGGATAAAGGGAATAAAATTGTGATCATGAACAAATTAGATTATTTTGAAAGGGTAAACAGCATGCTTTCGACTGGATCTTATCAAACAGTTAAGAAAAATTCATTACCTTCGATGATTAGACATACGAAGGACACAGTTAAAGAGTGTCCAAATTTAATTGACACAAGTCAAGTTAACAAGTTAAAATTTAAAGTGGCTGTTTCGAACCCGATCATAAAAACTTAAAGAATCTTTTAGGTAATCCGAAAGATAAAACAGTTCCGGAACAATGGTCGGGTATCTATAAAATTAATTGTAGTGAATGCGATAAAACATATATAGGACGGTCGAGACGCGCAATAGCTACACGATTCAAAGAACATGTGGCACATTATCGCTACGGCAGGATAGACTCGTCAAGTATCGCGAAACATATGCATGACACGGGGCACGACATAAAAATGGAAAATTTAAAATTGATAAGACAGGTCGATTCACCGCGAGAACTCGATGCATTTGAAGCCATACACATACACAAAAATATAAATCTTCTAAATCGGGACGCGGAACTCAATCTAGTTTATTCCGATTATTATGATTAAACGAAAGAATTTTAACTAAAATTTAATTTCTTCGGGCATTAACCAATTCACACAATGTACTTGAAATCTTTAACGTTTAAACTTCGGGCACCAGGTGCTTTTCTCCCTTGGCCGTCCACTTGACTTAATATGAATTTGCGGGGGTGAAAAGGCGTCCGAGTCGTCACCGAGAGGGAAAATATTTGTCATGCACATGGTCATAGTAAGAAGTGGGGAAAAAATACATGTTGTAGAATTTTTATGTTAGAAATTTGTCACTTCGGTTCATACGGTTGTTGAAGATGCTTGCCTCGAGCTAGCGAAACACGTGTCACCGATTTTATTATAAACAATTGTGTGGTGAGGAGTTTACCGATGTGATATTTGTGTCAAGTTCATTATACTTAAAGAAAGAAAAAAGTAGCTAAACTACAAATGCTATTATTGTTTTTGCTTACGGGTTACGAATACGATATTGGTGCCTTCTTCATAATATATCAATCATGTCAGGTTAGGGACTAAGAGAAATAGAGATAAAGGAAGAAAATGGGAATCTGGTTCAGCAAAAAGAAAAAGAAAAGCGGAAAGAGCTGTATCAAACCAGGTTTTAAGTTCAGGTATGATGAAATTTTTGTCAGACTAAATCTGGTAGTGCAGAATCAAATGAATCGGTTGCTTTCACTTCTCAACAACATGTATCCGTATCCGACTCTCGGTTGAATTTGAAAATTACTTCAGATGCACCGACTATTGATACCGAACGGCGAAAATCGGAAATATAAATAGAATCAAAACTTTGCCAATCAAAATCAAAAAAGCAGTTATGATTTTCCAAAAATTAAAAAAATAAAAGGGTAGCCAAAAAGAAAAGGATGTTTGATTATGAAGGCAGCGATCAACCTAAATACCATGATTGATTGTGTGATAGGTAATATGGTTTCGAAATGTATGTCTTTAAATGTCGTTTAACAAAAACATTTTGAAAATTTTGGTTTTCTCTGTAACTTAAACAAGCTCAAAAATATACCAAAGGAGCAAATCCTGAAAAGCTGTCAAGATTTACACACAGTCCTGCAAGTAGGTGAGAGCAGTGACTTCCAACCGTACGAATTATATGAAGAATTACAAAATATGATCCCAAACATCTGCTCTAATATATCACAGAGAACGATTTGAAAGAAATTTACCCAAATATTTACATTGTCATTCGAATTTTGTTAACAATTCCTGTAAGTACTGCTGTCTTTGAAAAGAGCTTTTCAAAATTAAAACTAATAAAAAATTATTTAAGAAATACAATGGGTCAGGAAAGACTTTCAGCTATGACAGTTTTATCTATTAAAGCAGATATAGCATCTAAGATAAATTACGAACCAATCATTAAGGAGTTCAGTAAAACTAAAAGTAGAAAATCTCTGTTTCTTTAATTTTTTCTTTTTTTTCATTTTTGTTTTATTGTGCCAAAGAAGTATAAGTAAAAAGTTTAGTTTGTTTCTTTATGAATGAAAAATTGTCAATTGCAAGTGTTTTTTATTTTATAAACCCCTTTTCTTGTGCCATCAGAGGGCCTCGCGATATGTATTGTCCACATTAAGTTTAGGTCTCGCGCCGCCATTGTAAATGATAGTAATTTAAAACAAATTGTAGACTTTATTAGAAATGAATGGCCAAAAAGTAGTAAAAGTTAAATTCAGAATTAAAACATTATTTTGCCTTGAAAGATGTTATTTCATATGGTCCAGAATTGTTGTTCTTAGGTGATAACATTATAGTACCAATTGCATTAAAGACAGATATGTTATATTTAATAAATGGTCATTTAGGCATTAAGAAATTTAAAAATCGGGCCAGATTGTGTTTGTACTGGAAAAATATGTCTGCAGATATTGAACAAGTCCTCAAAGATTGCAGAGTTTGTGAAAGATGTCAAAACTTTCATGCAAAATAAGGATTGCTGTTATATCCAAAGTAGTGATGGGAAAACCCGTTCTTTTAAAAGAACATTTCTAACCGTTCTCGTTATTTTGAAATAACGGTTCCAATATAACAGGTCATCGTTGTTTCGTACTCGACAGTTCTATTTGATAACGCATCATAAAATCAATAAAATATGTCATGCGTACATCGTCTTTGACGGCCTTTGCTTGATTTGATATATAGTTTGTTTTTCCCCGACGTTATACTTTCCCATCACTAGTTCTAACATCTTGGTGATTCCCCGAGTTATATGATTGTGTATTGATGATGTAACTGTATCTTACGTACATTAAGTTTTTCGTTAGAAGTTCCTATACAGTTTTCTTTTCTCACGAGTCAACGCTAGCTTACACACATGGTGTAAAATAAATATAACAAAAACATTTAAGTCCGTTGTCATTGTGGACACATCCGTTTGCTACAATCCGTAGCTGATCCATCGAACAACAGCTTTATAGTTAGGAAATAGGAACAATCATCAAGTAATCACAATTCATTCATCCGGAAGTTTCCCAGGCAAAATAATCATCATGGAGAAATATTTAATAGGAAGGAAGTCGATGATGTGGAATTTCTTCTTCCACCCCCTACGCTGGAGACCGTCCGAAAGGAACCGTTCCTTGCCCAGCGAGATAACAGTTGCAACCGTTCTGGATCGAGAACGGTTCTAAAATAACAGATAGTTCAATAACGACCCATCATTAATCCAAAGCTACTAAGAGCTTGGGAGAGAATATCAGCAGATATACCTATATTTGCATATGCTAGCGCGGATTGCATAGTTGTCATAGATTCATACAGTAACTGGATCGAAATGTCTACATTAAAAACAAAAACGGCAAACCAGATTATTAAAATTATGAAATCAATTTTCACGAGATTTGGTATTCCTGAAAAAATAATAACTGACAATGTTCCCTTTAATAGTTATGAGTTTAAAAAGTTTGCAAATGAATGGGAGTTTGATACCGTTTCCACTAGTCCATTGCATTCACAGTCTAATGGCTTGGCAGAAAAAGCTGTTAACATCTGTAAAAAGTTATTAAAGAAATCTATGGAGGACAGGTCAGACATAAACTTAGCGTTGTTGAATTATAGGAATGCACAGTTACGTAATGTAGATCTTTCACCAGCACAACTCTTAATGAACAAGGAAATCAAAACAAAGTTGCCTTGCTCATTAGATGTACTAAAAGTAGATTAAACAAAAATGTGAAACGAAAATTTGAAAAGGAAAGAGAGATATACACTAAATATTATAACAGAAATGCGAAAAACTTACCTGAGTTAGAAGTAGGAGATATTGCAATGATGAAGCATAATAATAATAATTTATTTGTTCTCTAAATACAAAAGTATAAAACACGTCAAAAAAATCACAAAAAAAAAATTCTGACAAACAGAAAAACATAAAACAGGTTAAAAATTAGAATGAAAAAAATCAGTTACGTTATAAAAAGCTTGTCGGAGTAAATGTCTTCAATTTATTTTTGAATAGTTGCAGTGGCAAATTTTTGATTTCCGATGGTATATGATTGAAAATTTTTATAATTCTGGTATCGACACCATTCTGAATTCTAGAGTATCTTGTTTGTGGTATTTTAAGAAATAGTCAGCGTAATTCTTCTTCGCGGACAAGGCGCATTCTAAGACGTAAACCATGGATGCACAGACGGCGGCCCGCCTGTCGAATACTGGTGGCCCGCCGACAGCAAAAATAATATTCTCGTACATTCGAAGAATATTTAATTCTATTCCAGAGTAAAACCAAAAAAATATGTTCGAAAAGTAATTTGAATCTCGCGCGCGCGCTATTTGAATCTAGCGCCCAAAAATGCTAAGTCAAGTAACATCGCTTGCTGCCTTTATATAAAGTTCAAAATAGTAGAGAAATCAAGAATTTTCTAGCGCGGTGTGAGCAAGCGAGATAGCAATAGTCCCGAATTCCCGATTGCTCGCGTAGGTACGAGTAGATACACGAAGCTTCCAGAGTCGTATGCGCGGTATAAAAGCCACGCTAACCGCAGCGACCGACAGTTCGGTTTTAATTTGAGTGAAATGTCAACAGGAAGAAATAAGCGCGAAAATACAAAGCGAAGTAATAAGTGATTGAGAATAAGTGCAGTTTAATAGTGTTTTGGGGAGGCAATAGTTCTAGTATAGATTTTAACTCGACTAGCCGGTGTCATATATTTTGATCCACATTCAACGTAGATTTCCTGTTAACCCGTCGTATATAATTGTGCCGTGTATAATTGTGTTGTGAAATCGTAAATAAAACTCAGTTATTAATAAGTGTTTCCCTACCTATTTAATCAATTTTAATCAAATTTAGCTTTAATGTTGGCCAAATATTAAAATAAAACAAAGAAATTACTATTTTTATTAGAATTTCTCTAACTGTAATAATTACGTCATTATTTCAGATATAAAATCTGTATAAAAATCTTAAAATTTCTGAGGAATTTAATCAATTATTTTTGATAATTTAAAAAGAATGGGTAATTTAAGTAGGTACTGTAATTGTTTTTAGGTGCTGTGTTAATCCAAGCCAGGATTAGAACGCAACATGGAGAAGCCAGGACCTAGTAAAAAACGTAAGGTTAAAGGTGAAAATCGGCAGTTTCAAGAAATTTGGACTGAGAAATACTTTTTGTATGGTCGCATAACAAAGTCGTTTGTTTAATTTGCAAGAATTCTGTTGCGATTGCAAAGAAATATAATGTAAAAAGGCACTATGAAACGCAGCATCCTTCTTTTACCAAGTTTACAGGCGAATTAAGAAAGCAAAAATGTTGTCTTTAAAACGGGAGCTTATTGGTCAGCAAGCTATGTTTACAAAACCCATTCAAGATTCAGAAACAGCTACAGAAGTTAGTTATGAAATTTCTCGAATGATAGCAAAGCGAAGTCGCCCCTTCAATGATGGCGATTTTGTAAAAGAATGCATAGAAATTGCCACTAAGAAAATGTGTCCAGAAGCAGCAAAAAAGTTTGAGAAAATTCAACTGAATCGTATGACTATCCAAAGACGAATTATGTCTTTGTCAGGTAATATTGCGGAACAATTAATTGAAAAACTAAGATCATTGAATTTTTTCATTAGCACTCGACGAATCCACTGATATTAGTTCCACAGCTCAACTTCTCATATTCATACGAGGTGTTACTCAAGATTTTGAAGTCTTAGAAGAGTTATTCGGAATGTGTTCATTGAAGGGTCAAACCAAAGGAGTTGATATACTCAATGTACTTTTGGATGAGTGTTCAAAAACTGATTTGGACTTATCAAAATTATCGGGAGTTGCGACTGACGGTGCTCCTTCGATGATTGGTGTCAATTCCGGGCTAGTTACTTTACTGAAAAAGCATCTGCAAGGAAAAAACATAAACGCTGAAGATCTCATGCAGTTTCACTGCATTATACACCAAGAAACCCTCTGTTCTAAAAAAATTGAATTTCAAAATGTCATGAAAGTGGTAGTTCGACTGTAAATTTCATAAAATCACGAGGACTCAATCACAGACAATACAAACAATTCCTTGATGACATCGAAAGCGAATACGGAGATTTACTGTATTATACAGAAGTAAGGTGGCTAAGCCGTGGATTGACACTGGAACGATTTCTAAATTTAATAGAAGAAATTGGAATATTTCTGGCGGAAAAGCAAAGGGATGTCCCGGAACTTAAAAATCCTGATTGGTTGTGTGATTTGGCTTTTTTAGTTGACATTACAAATCATTTGAATGTCTTGTACACACGGCTTCAAGACAAAAATCAACTGATATCCCAGCTCTACGCTCATGTATCATCCTTTCAATGCAAGCTGACACTTTTCAGATCACAATTGAATTCTGGAAATTACAATCATTTTCCGAATTATAAGAAAATGGCTGAAAAATTCAACAAAACTGCGATTAATTTCAGTTATGTAGAAAAGCTAGATATTTTGATTCAATCTTTTCAAGACAGATTTTCGGAGTTTAAAAAAGTGAAACCTCTGTTGGACATATTCAGCAATCCTTTCACGATTTCAGTTGAAAATGCGCCAGAGTCAATGCAGTTAGAAATTATCGACATTCAAAACGATCAAGATTTACGCAACAAATTCAACGAAGGAGACTTGCTGAACTTTTACCGCTGCATTGATAAAAATATGTACGAAAAGTTGCGCATAAACGCTCTGAAATGTGCCAGCTTATTTGGTTCTACCTATATATGTGAACAAACTTTTTCAATACTAAATAATAATAAAACAAAAAATCGAAACCGCCTGCAAATGAAAGTTTGGAAGCAGTTTTACGTGTTGCTACAAGTAAATTTGAGCCAAATATAAAAAGATTGTAAGCACTATGCAGTGCCACGCTTCAAATTAATAAATTCCTTTTGAATTTTAATAAATTATTATCAATTCTTTATTGTCTTTAATTACCTATACTTCTGGCGGCCGGCCCGCCATCAGTTCATGATTTGCCCGAGTGGCCCCTAGTCTTCATAAGTCTGTGCAACCATGACGTAAACACATACCAAAGTTAGTATATTATTGTTTATAAATGTTTCTCTGCATGATGTTCTTCTGTTTAACTTAAATATGTTTCTCATACACTTCTTTTGTAACACGAACACACGTCCAATGTCTACGCTGTGACCCAAAATATGATACCGTAAGATATGCGCGAGTGAACATACGCGTAATACGAACACATCGCAGCATCGACACTCATAGAGTTTGAAAGAACTTTTAAGGCGTAACAGTAGCCACTCAACTTTCCCACTAAATGTTGGATGTGGGTTTTCCAATCTAGTTTTTGGTGAATCTTCAACCCCAAGAATGTGACGTTTTCTGACGCTTCACAAGTCCTTCCATCATAGTTTATATTAAAACTATTCTGTGCATTGGAAAATAAAACAATATTTGTTTTTGCTATATTGAGATGCAAGCCGTTTCCTTCAAACCACTCCTGAAGCACTCTCAATGCTTCTACTGTGTCATCGGAAAGTAGTTCAATGGTTGGTGCTCTTAAAACAGTGGAGGTGTCGTCAGCGAATAATGATATGTTCACATTATGAATACTAGGAAGATCATTCATATACATCAGAAACAATACCGGTCCCAGTATTGATCCTTGTGGCACACCCCTGCGAATGTTTCTCCATTCAGACTATTGTTTGCTTGTTCCACTTACAGGCATTATTCTTTGTTGCCTATCTTCCAAATATGACTTAGTGAAGTCTCCTGCAACACCTCGGAATTCCATGATTTACGACTTATTTAGAAGAATCTCATGGTCTACGCTGTCAAAAGCCTTCGAAAGGTCCAGAAAAACACCAGCTACATAATCTTTATTGTTCAAAGCTTCCAAAATGTCCGAAATAATCTGGTAAACAGTATTGTTCGTTGATTTGCCTTTTTATACGCACTCTGTTTTAGTGTTAATATTTTTTGTTCATTTATGAAACTAAATATTCTTTTATAGAGAACTTTTTCGAAGATTTTAGCGATATTAGATAACACTGCTATTGGTCGATAATTTCTCAAATCTGATTTATCGCCTCTCTTATAAATAGGTTTGATAATTGTCTTTTTCAGATCTTTCGGAAATATACCTTTTGTAACATTAAATTTGCGATATGTGCAATGGGTATACGCAAGATTTCAGCACTTTTTTTCAATAGCTTTGTGGGCACCTCGTCATAACCTGTAGACAGTGTTTTTTAAAGATTTTATGGTCTCGTGTATTTCCTCTAGATCGGTAGGATACATATAACAGGTGTTATTGCAATGTCTTACAAAACAGTAATCTGCTGGTCTGGCCGTTTTATTTTCACCAGCTGTTAATAAAAAATAAATATTCATTAATATAATTTAAAGTCTCAATCTCATTATTTAAACATTCATTACGTTGTATTGCAGTTATACCGATTTCACATGGTTTTTGTTCACCTGTGACTTGGTTTACTAGGTTCCAGGTTGCTTTTGTTTTATTTGTTGAATTTATAATATAGTTGGAATTGCTTTGTTTTTTTGCCCTTTCTATCTCTCCATTTAAATACTGACAGTATTTGTTATAGTATTCTCTGTCTACTCTTTTGTTTAATACTCCTTCATATAACTGTCTCTTAACATCGCATTTATTTCTAAGTTCTGATGTCAACCAAGTATTCTTTTCGTTTACATTGATGTTTGCTACGTCATTCGGACATACCTCATTAATGATACCTTTTAGTTTTTGTATAAAGTAATTGTACGTTTCGTCTACTCTTGAGACAATCTGTCCAGTCTATGTCTTTCAATTTTTTATCTATTACATCTAGATTTCTTTCATTAAAATTCCTCTTTATGCATTTTTCGACTGTTGTTGATCTTTTTTCTGTAGTTTACGGTCCAGGAAATCTCCTGGGCACTATGATCGGATATAGCTGTATAAATTACTTTGCTCTCGTATTCTATAGCGTTTGTAAATATATTATCCAATAATTAAGCCGAGTCGCCACTGAATCGTGTTGGTTCATGTATAGTTTGCTGCAGGCCATACATTTGAATAATGCTCTTAAATCTCCTAACCTTTGGTTGTTGATTATTGTCATGATTTATATTGAAATCACCACATATGTGTACAACATAACTTCTATACGTATCGGCAATGATATCTAAAATCTCTTCCAGAATTTCTAAAAATTTGTTTAAATTTGCGCTCGGTGGTCTATATATACTTATTACAATTGTTTCAAGTGTATCCAATTTAACAGCACTACATTCGAAATTCAGTTCACTATTTTTATTTTTAAAGATTTCCAATTCCTCGAAAGGAATATCATCCTTAATGAAGATACAAGAGCTGCCGTGCTCACTTTCTTTCCGGCAATAGCATGATGCCATATGATAGCCTCCAAGTTTAATAAACGCTTGATTTACTGTTCTTAACCAGTGTTCTGTTATAGTTACTATGTGAATAGGTTTATACTCATGCAAAAGTAAATTCATGTAGGGGAGAGTCGGGTAAAATGGGGACGTTAGTGGGAGAATCGGTATAATTTAGATATTTTGATGAGTGCGATACCATCCACCCGTGTCCGTCATCTGTGGACCTTCATCTGGCTACCACTCATAGGATAATTTCGAATGTTGTACCATTGGACCAAAAAAAAAAATTCTATAGTTGAATGCAGGAATCCCCATTTTGCCCGAACGTGCGGGCAAGATGGGGACTATAGGAAAATGATCGGCGATGTACCTATTTAAAGTTAGAATGATAAAATGTATTGCAAAAACGAAACTTACATTTAAAGTCAATAATAATTAATGTTACAAAGAAACTATTTATTATTAACCACAATAATTACAAACATAGTCTGCGCTAGCGTCGTTGAAACCAGAGCACGCTTTATGAGCCCACATCGGTCAACCCGTGCGCTGAATCCAGCCTTCTTAAGGTTGTGAATTCGAGAACGAATCGTTGCAAAAGCGCAAGCTGCAGGATCATAATTCTCTTTGCCGTTATCAGTGCCAGAATCATCTCTGTCTGTAATTTTTCCCTTCTTTTTCTCTGTCTTCCTTTTTCTTGCATTTGTCTTCTTTTTCTTATTCTTAGCGTTGAGTGACACTAACTTCCTTTTGGCAGGCGTTTTTGCTTTCATGATTGCAACCAACTCATTTTTGTAAGGGGAGCCGGTAATGATTGCTGTTTTATCCCGTCGTTTATCGGGTTTTTCAGCTTCTGACCTTTCAGCACGCGGAATGGGAAAGGCATCTGTTGGAGTAATCTTAAAGGCTGACGATACAGAAGGCGTAGTTTCTTCAACTCTAAGTGTCTCCAGTTCGGGCTCAGATTGCGCTCGTAGAAGTTCTGATGAGATTCCACGCTGATCTGGATTCCAGGTTGGGATCTGGTTGATCTTGATGTACTTGCACGATCGAGAGCTCCGAAGTGGAGACTTCCACATTTCTCACTTGTGGTCTGTCGGTTGTCTTTGATGGCTTAAACATCCAATCCGGATAGACAGAGGGGTCAGGTGGAAATATTCCAGTCTTCCGAAAACCATTAACAGCAGTTTCATAAGTTGCCGCTCTCATGAATGCTGTACCAAAGAGTTTCGCGACTTGGTAAATCGTGATCGGTCCACCAGGGTGAGTAGTAAGCCACCCCTTGGCCTGTATGGTATAGTACTGACTAACTGGAGCCATGAAAGAGACATCAAGTGGTTGCATCCGATGTGTACAATGGGGTGGAAAACACAATATAGTTACATAGTTAGCTCGTGCCATGACAATGAGCTCAATACTCTTAGTATGAGTCGTGTGACCGTTCAGAAGAAGTAAAACTGGCTTTTCTTTTGTCGGCTTCGCGAATTCGATGAAGCGTTCGAACGATCTTGTGAAAATTTCCTTCTGCATCCAACCACTGGGATGATATTCAGCGAAACTTCCTGGTGGCGCTTCATCTAGTAACTCTGGCCTTGCTCTTTGGCGAGGAAAAATGAACATGTAGGATCCTGCGGCACTCATGCATATTTCGACTGTTACTAACGTGCCCCTTTCTGCAGATGTAAGCGTCCCTACTTGACGCTTTCCTCTCAAGGCCAAAATTTTAGACTGTTTTTTTGGGCACAGTTGTGATGCCTGTCTCGTCGACATTGTAGATACGTTCAGGAGGAAAGTTATGTTCTTCATACAACTGAGACAGAAGATCAAAGAACTTAGTTACCGCAGTTTTGTTAAAACCTATCGCGCGAGCAAGAGAGGTAGCTTCCGGGGAACGTAGTGTCACGTTAGAGTTCCTGCAAAGAAAGCCGTACAACCAGTCTTTCCCTGCCATTTTCCTTTCTTTATTAAAATCGTTTCGGATATTGTTCTTCTCGGCTAGTTCATAAGCTAGCTGCCGACACTCGACAAGTGTTAACCCAAAAGCGGCTTTCCATTTCGAGAATAAATGCAACGAGCTCTTTTTCTTGATCGTCGGAAAATACTGGTTTATGGCGACCAAGCCCTTTGGCACTGGCTTCTTCAATTGAAACACCGCTCTTAGCTTTTTTCACGCGGCGTTCTAATGTTCTCTGAGGTACTTCAAAGGTTGTAGATGTTTGAGGACATCCCATTCGTTTATTCAAAACCTCGTCAATCGCGTTTTGCATATCACCTTCGGACCAGGACTGCCGGTTCGACTTTCTTTTGTAATTACTAGGCATCTGAAATCAATAAGTAATCTATTGTGGTACAAAAACCAGACTTTGGTTGTTCGCAGCATTGATAGCGCAAAAATGTACGCGGGCGGGTGAAATGGGGATATTCCCGTTTCGCCCGACACCAGAGCTCCCCATTTTGCCCGATCGTGTAATTTTGTAAACAAATATGGCTTCACCACGCTACAGTGAAGTGAACAAGTGGGTCCTAGCGTTAATACGTAGCTTATAGTCTATAATATTACAGAAATACATACGTTCAAAGGTATACTGCCCCTTCTGAATAATATAGGCACTCACACCACTCCTTACACGGAGAGCTGACCAATACCAATAACGGCTTCCTTTGTACGTGTGCGGCGTTTTTTTATCTATTACACCTGCAAACGAACTGCTAAAGTTCCAGAACAAACCCATAGACCCGTCCGATAGATGGTACTACTCAATTAGTCAAAAACAGCACATCCTCGTTTTACCCGACATCCCCGTTTTACCCGACTCTCCCCTAGTTGATTTTATTCAAAATACTTCGTGTATTCTGATTTTTTAAATTAATTTTTATGGGTTTGACTTTTAGCTTATCCTTTGTTGTTGTAGTGAGGCGGTCTTCCGAAAATTTTTAAATGGTCGTATGATAGTATTCTTTGGCCAAAGATTCTCATTGAATATCATATCATGCGTATCTTCCATAATTGCTATTTTAAATGCAGCTATGTTATTAGTTCGTATATCCAGTTTAATACATTCAGAAATACTAACATTGTTTTCCATTAAGTACCTTTTTACATCCTCGTCAGTAGTTGTATTTTTTAATTGAGATACAAATACCCATTCCCTATTTTCCACTGCTTTCAATGTAGTTGTATTTTCCTTCTTCCCACGAATGGTTTTTCTTCTCCGAATCTCAGTGAATGATTCTTTATTATTATTGTTTTTTTCTTGTCGGTGTTTGACCTCTTCAATCCGAATATGTTTTGTGTATATTGGTTTTTCTTCCGTAGTACCATCTGGTGTTCTCTCTGCATGTATTTTCTCATCTGTCAATAATGTTAGCTCGGTATTGGTGTTCATCTCCGTTCGACCTACGTTTTCAGTTAGTGCTCGTGTCTTTATCAGCGATCGTGTGTTATATGTTGCAGTTTTATGCGACTCAGTACATGTAAGTACTTTGTTTATTAATTTATTTTGGCTTTGTATTTTTTTATCCTGTTTGGTAATATGTTCTAAGCATTGTTCTAATTTATTTTCTAGTCTTTTTATTATTGTTTGAATTTCTCCTAACTCGTCACTTTCTTTGTGTCGTAAGCACTCTTCACACTGCCATTTTATTTGTTCTTTATTAGCTTCTAAGAACTTTATCTCTTCAAGTTTATAAGATGAACGAGAGTAGTGTATACCATAGCGAGTACATTTATCACATTTTATAACTTTCTTGTTTTCTGTACAGATTTTCACATATTTTACACAACGTAAAGAAGAGATAAGAATGTGTAGGAAAAATGTACAGTTACTGTAAAATGCTAAGAACCGCGTTCTTATCTTGTCAAAAATGCAGAACAGGAAGACTTTCGTAGAAACCGTAAGTTTCTAAAAAAGTGTAATTCTTAAGTAATTTGGGATACTGGTCCATTGGCGTATAACGAAGGTGATGTAGAACATCAGAACGCTTCTTCTTCTTAATCTTTTACTCTTTCTACCTTTAGGTGTAAGGGTAGAACATCAGAACGCAAATAGGAATAATGATAACATTAATCTAGAGAATAGGTTAGAAAATCAAGAATCGTCTTGACTATACCAAGATGGGAATAGAAATATGTATTAATTACACACTATTCGCATACTGTCAAAACTAGCAAAGCTGTTTAAAAGATTTATAACCTCTATTGCATTTTCTTTATTTCAGTTCAGTTTCAGTGGTATGTAAATCATTAACTTTGTACACAATTCATGCTGCCAAGAAAAAGATGCATATAGAAGCCTACTAGATTTTAAGGCGTTTGGCACATTGGACCACGCTGTGCACAGTACTAGGTAAACTGGAATTAAAGGAATGCCGCTTACTATACTCAAACCATCGCATATCTATCAAATAGAGAGCAATTGATCGAGTGGAAATATGGAAAATCACAATTGCAATCAGCAAAATATGGAGTACCGTGAGCTCTATTTTCATGCCGTTGTTCTTCATTGTATACATCAGTGAAAACCAATTGACTATACAACGTGTCCCAGATAACATTTCCAACATGGGGTTCTCGCTTATTGTAAAAGATACAACTTTGGTTAAATTAGACAAATTGTTCCTAAGGACTAATGAAATTATACAATATTCTTCAATTTTCAAATTTCCATGTATTTTAGGATTTATGGTGAAAAAAACGAAAAACGCCAAATTTCTTTTTCTTGTAATAAGTTATTACAACTTATTACTTACCGTTACAAATTACAATTTATAACGGTCGGTATCTATAAAATTAATTGTAGTGAATGCGATAAAGCAGATTCAAAGAACATGTAGCACATTATCGCTACGGCAGGATAGACTCGTCAAGTATCCCGAAACATATGCATGACACGGGGCACGATATAAAAATGGAAAATTTAAAATTGATAAGACAGGTCGATTCACCGCGAGAACTCGATGCATTTGAAGCCATACACATACACAACAATATAAATCTTCTAAAGCGGGACGCGGGACCGATTCAATCTAGTTTATTCCGATTATTATGATCAAATGAAAGAATTTTAACTAAAATTTAATTTCTTCGGGCATTAACCAATTCACACAATGTACTCGTAAATCTTTAACGTTTAAACTTCGAGTTACCAGGTACCTTTCCGTTAGCCGTCCACTTGATTTAATATGGGAATTTGCGGGGGTGAAAGGCGTCCGAGCCGTCACCGAGAGGGAAATATTTGTGCATGGTGCAGAATTTTTAATGTTAGAAATTTGTCACTTCGGTTTATACGGTTGTTGAAAATGCTTGCCTCGAGCTAGCGAAACACGTGTCACCGATTTTATTATAAACAATTGTGTGGTGAGGAGTTTACCGATGTGATATTTGTGTCAAGGTCTTACTAAAGTAACCCACTACTATTTCTTGTCCATTTGGGATAGGACTCCACCTATCCCGATGTTGCTGGCATCTGTGTCCAGAATGAACTCTACACCTGCCTTTGGGAATATTAGTAGGGGCGCTGTACATAGTCTCTCTTTTAACATATCGAAACACTCTTGACAGCTGAAGGTCCACACGGCTGATCTTGCTCAGTTAGTCGATGTAATGGCCTCGCAATGTCGGCAAAACCCTTGACAAACTTCCTGTAATAGCTACAAAAGCCCAGGAAACACCTCAAATCGTGTTTGGCCTTTGATTTCGGTCATTCCCTCGCTGCATTCGTGTTAGTTGGATCTGTTCTGATTCCCTCTGAGCTGATGACGTGCCCAAAATAGTTAACTTCTTTCTGAAATAGGTGACATTTCCTAGGGCTTAGTTTCAAATTTACTCCTCTAAATTTACCAAGAACCTCCTTCAGGTTCTTTAAGTGTTCTTCGAACGTTCTACCCAGTATTATAACATCGTCCAGATAAATCAAACAGGTGTTCCAATGTAAACCGGGCAACACTGTTTCCATTAAACGTTCGAAGGTGGCTGGATCATTGCAAAGACCAAACGGCATGACTGCGAACTGCCAAAGTTCGGTCCCAGTATTGAATGCTGTTTTCTTCTTATCGTCGGCGTTAATTTCCACTTGCCAGTACCCACTTTTCAAATCCAAGGTGGAGAACCTTTTCGTTCCAGACAAGGTATCCAGCGTATCCTCCATCCTTGGCAAAGGGTAACTATCTTTCTTGGTCACTTCATTTAATTTCCGGTAGTCCACGCAAAACCTTGTGGAACGACCCTTCTTCTTTACTTACTACTTTTCTGAGCATAGCTGTTGAAATTTGCCGTTCTAACAAGTATTGGTTGGTCATTAACTTGAACTAAAGTTTTCGCTGATAGCATTCCCTTCCTACCATCCTTTGCCGGCTCGATGATTCCCACAAAAACCCCATCGCAAATTACCTTGACTTGGACTTCAGATTTTGCTGGCAGCAAAACAGCCTCTTTTCACTACCACTCTGAAGACGGCGTCTTCCTCGTGTGGTGTTGACAAGTTAATTTCATCTTGTTCCATTGTCAGCGTTTTGTTTTTCAGTTCCAGTATGACATCTTTGGATTGTAAGTCTAGTCCTAGTATCACCTCATCTCTAATGTCAGCAACTAGAACTTCTTGGGATATTAAATGGCGACCTATTTGTATCTCTGCTTTGGCAAATCCATGAATAGGTGCCTTGCCTCCGGTGGCGGTTGTTAGGGTATAGATTCTATCTGCTGGACGTAATCTCCATTTGGCAATCAGATCGGATCTAATGATCGTATGTGATGCACCTGTATCTATGGTTAACTGCCATCTTTTGCCAAACAACGCGCCCTCCACCACCAAGCTTTGAGCTCCGCGTTTTAGCAAAAATAACGTGACTGTATGTAAGGAGGCTTGATGAGAGTCAGTTGTGCCTCAGAGTTGGATGATTGTAGTTTTCCTGGTTGCTCTCGTCGCAACCGGCATCGGTTTTTGAAGTGCCCACGTTTTCCGCAATTCCAACAAATTGACTGACATGTTTTTGTCGGACAACTGATTGTCGCTGGGCTGGGCTTCTCCATTGATACGACTCTTTCTCAGCTCCGTTACCGGCTCTGCTAGAACATCAGCGATGTCTTCCTGGGGCTTACCAAACGTTTCAAGCTGTTGTAAATTAGTGGAATGCGAATATTAGAAAGGAGGTGAAGAAAAGGAAAAGATTCTGGAAATATTACCTACAGGATTGAAATCACCTAAGATATGAAAAATGTAAGTAACAGAGAGATACGGTAAAAATAATGATCAAGGAAACTAAACAGGACTCATAGGAGGATCTTCAATACATAAAAATAAAAAACGAGAAATGAAATAAATATCAGACAGGTGAAGCACTGAAATGGAAATATTATAATTGAAGAAGATCAAGTCATAGAATGATAAAGAGAATATTTTATGGAGCTTTTAAGCAATGATGAGGGGATGAAGGGTGCACAAGTGAGTGCTGCGAGTATTGGTAAAAACAAAGTCAAAACAGAACCTAGGGGATGTAGAATAGAACTAGAAGAGTTGGACCAGCCATTAGAAATGCCGAAAACCGGAAAAGCAGTAGGTTGTGATGCAATGGATACGGAATTATAGAAATTTATGAGTTTAAAGGGGAAGAAAGAAGTTCAGGGATATATTTAATTTTCTATGGAGAAGCAAAAAACAACCCTAGAGATTGAAGTACAGCTATAATTCTTCCTTTGTTGTATCCTTGTTGATCCAGGCTCATGTGGAAATTATAGAGGTATTTCACTCCAGCTCTAAAACTAAATAATAATAATAATAATAATAATAATAACAATAATAATAATAATAATAATAATAATAATAATAATAATGATCTTTAATGTCCAACAGGTCAAACCCATTTACAGAACATAATTAGAGTATAAAAATAAATAAATATGTAAAGAGATAACTCAATAAAAAATTATTTAATATTAAACAAAAATAAAATAATTAATTAATTAAAAAATATATCTGTTACAAGTCTATTAACATTGCGACACATTACATTAACGGGAGAGCGTTGCAGTATATTTGTCCTCGCAGCAGGTAACTGGAAGGTGCAGCTATGCCTGGTCGAAAGCCTGGACACGTAGAACGATCTTCTGTTCAGGAGAAACTGACAATTAATCCGATTATTCACTAATTTCCACAGAAATCTGGAACAGTGGATATTTCTTCTGTCCAACAGCGAAGGTATGCCATGACGAAGTAACAAGTCCTCCTGGCTGGTACCAATCGCGGGATAAACTCCATCAATTTTAAAAGATGTAAATTTAAGAAAACGTCGGTGTATTCGATCAAGGAGTAGACAATGTGAAGCATAGAAGGGATACCAAACAATAGCAGTATAATCTAACTTACTGATTACAAATGCGTAATATAGTACTTTTAGCAAATTTGGATTTTTGAATTGGGCGGTTACACGCATAATAAAACCAAGTTTTGAAAGAGGAGGTGCAAACATTTTCTAGTTGAAGTCTAAAGGATAGCTCGAATCAAAGAGCACTCCCAAATCTTTAAATACAGCTTTCCTTTCAATAGGAATGTCATTAAGCTTATAATGTCAATGTCAATATTTAATTTTAACTTGTAAGTATTGCACCATTCTACAATGATATCTAAGTTACGTTGCAGGTGGAGAATGTCGTAAGCACTAGATATTTCAGAATATATTTTTAGATCATCAGCGTATGCTAAAACCGGACAGGTCACTGTAAGCAGCAAATCGTTTATGTATAGAAGAAATAACAGTGGTCCGAAATTTGACCCTTGTGGCACAACAGATATTGCAGTGAATTCATTCGAGTAGAAGCCGTTGTAGGATACACAACAAATTCGATTTTTAAATATGACTGCATTAGATTCCGTGCCGAAGGGGCAAAACCAAAAGCGTCAAGTTTAGATAACAGTGATTTATAGTGTCAAAGGCCTGAGAAAAATCAGTATACACCACATCCACTCGTCCACGTCTGTCCAATACTTCACTCAAAAATTGAAAAATCGTGCACAAATTTGTTGAAGTACAGCGTCCACGAATGAATCCATGCTGGTCAGGTGACACGAACGGATTGACATTTTTATAAATCTTGGAGTAAAGGATCTGTTCATAAACTTTCGCAAAGTTGGAAAGTATCGAAATTGGGCGATAGTTAGACAATAGTGATTTTCACCCTTTTTATGAACAGGACAGATAATAGCACGCTTACCAAAGATCAGGAAATGTCTGTGTTCTTAATGATAGATTTATAATAGTCATCAAAGGTGCAGCAAATACGTATCTGCAATCACGCACTATAAAGCTTGGCAACAGATCAGCACCCGCAGTAAACTCATTAGCAAGAGTAGACATTATCTGAATCAACTCCTTCTCAGTAATTGAAGGCGAGGTAAAAGAAGGGTAATTAGTGAATAGCTGTGGGAATGTAGCCTTATCATTTTTAAGATATACATGAGCAAATGTTTCAGCAAAAGCGTTAACTATTCTTACAGGAGTAGTAAGTGGAGTATTGTCATCAAAAAGTTTGCCACGTATTCTTGTACATTTGCGTTTATCATTTAGAACTTTCCATAGGTTACCAGGATTTGACTTTATATTACTCTCAACATCTCTTATGTAATTATTATACTCTTGAGAAATTAATGATTTTGTTAATGACCTTAAACGCTTGAATTCGTTAAAAAATACAACATTTTTTGTAGCGATCCATTTGCGTCCATCTTTGTTTTTCAAATTCAATATGATCTCATGCGTGTACCATACAGGGTAAAATGATTTAGTGTTTGCGCTTTTAGGAACATGTTTATCTAAGATTGAATAAAGTACTTCATAGAAATAATCCAAGGCAGTATTAACATTATCGTAATATTCGAGAAAGATCCAATCCTTTTCATATAATTCATTGTACAGTGATATATAGTCAGTCCTACGAAAGTTATAACGAAAACTTGAGACTCGAAATCGTATAGGTTCTAGAGTGGAGCAACGATTAAAACACACATCGAGAGCCGGATGATACGGATCTTCCACTACCAGTGGTGAACTTGCACGGGTAACAGTAATATTGCAGTCTACATTAGAAACAACAGGATCCAAACACCTATTATTTATATTTTTTATTTCATTATATTGTTGTGATGGTAATAGAGTGATAAAATATTGAAATATTTGTGTTTTTTGACAATGAGGATTGGTATTGTTACTTAAATTTGGCAAATTAAAATCACCCATTAAAATGAATTTTTGATTCAGTAAGTATGTTTCCAATACTGATACAAATATCTGTAAGTCATCTGGCGAGGTTGAAGGTGGTACATAAACAACCACAATTAGAATGGAAACTGCATTAAAATTACATCTACATATAACTAAATCAATAGAAGGTACTAAGTCAGTAACAGCAGATGTATCAACGACATCAAAAGAAATTGTGGAGGCAAGGGCAATTAAAACCTCTCCGCCTCGAGTCTTATTTACTAAAGAAAATTTCCTGTCACAACGAATTACATGATAATAATCAGAAAACAATTCACTAGAATAGACAGAATCACTTAACCAGGTTTCTGTTAATAAAATAATGTCATAAAACAAATCAGAAACATTAGCATAGAATACATGTGTTTTTGAATTCAATCCGCGTACATTTTGATAGAACATTGTGACAGGAGCAAAACACCCGTTGGAACAAACTAGTAACTAAATGAGTATAATAGCACATAGATTAAGGCAGATAGTGACACCAAAGCTAGCAGATATGCACAGTGGTTTTAAAGTAATGCATAGTACCCAGGACCATATTTTCACATTATATCAGATTTTGGATAAGCCCCTAGCAAATGATGGAAAAGTATTCTTAAGATTTTTGGACATGAAAAAGGCTTTTTATATGGTTAGGAAAGATGGAATATGGGAGAGATTGAGAAATAAAAAAGTAGATGCAGATTTTATAAACATAGACAAAGCTTATACAACACAAACAATCAAGTAAGAACGTATAACCGATATCGTGCTGAGTGATAGTATATATCTGGATTATAGATGAAATAATAAAAATAAGTGGTTACAAGACAAAAAGAATTCTTGGGTATAGAATTTGCGAGCAATAAAAGTGGAAGCGTGTAGGTTTTGTGGACGATATAATACTCGTAACAACCGCGGTGAAAGTCCTGAAGTATAATATAGAAATCTGGATAGAAGACCTAAAGGTGTATAATTTGACAGTAAACTTGCAGAAAACAAAAGTGATGGTGATAACTAATGAACAGGATGTGAATGTACACATAGGACAAAAATCGAATAGGTAGATTATATATATATATTATATATTATTATACTATAAGTCATGGCGTTGACGTGTGCGGTTTGTGAAAAGAGTATCGGTAGATACGACGACTATATTTCGTGCAAAAAGAACTGTGAAAAGAATTATCACACTCAGTGTGCTGGCCTATCATTAGATGACTTTCTATCTCTAAAGGAAAGCAATAAACTAAAGTCATGGGCATGTAAATTATGTGAAAATTGTTCAGGTGTGAATACAGAACCTTCTATTAAAAGTAAGATACCGTTAAAGGAAGCACTCATTGAAGACATCGTAGTAGAAAAAGTGAATAAAGCCATCAAAATTGTAACAGATACAGTGGTTAGGCAATTGCAAGCTGAAATTAATAATTGAAAAATACAGAATAATACGTTAGCTGAAGAAATAACGAAACTAAAAACATTATACGCTATTCCAAACACGAGTGAGACAGAACATATAGAAACTGTAAGCGATGCAGAATACACGAAAAGTACGATTATGAAAACCCAACAAGAAATATGAAAAAACAACAGAAAATCAAGAGCAAGCCAGAAAAAGTAAATCCAGAATTGAGACGCAGATATACGGATACCGTTAAGTTAATCCAGTTAGAGAGCCAAATTATAAGGCGAAACATGATTAGCCTGGAAAAAATGAAGACGGTTGGGTTACGCTAGCACGAAACAAAAATAAATTTAGATTTTACGGAATTGGAGACAGAACTAACATACCAGTTATTGCACAAACAAAGAGAAAATGGATCTTTGTTTCTAGAATGCAAAAGGGTACCTCCATAGGCGATATAAAGAAATTGTTGTCAAGTGCAGGAGATTTTGATTTCGCCATAGAAGAGATTCAACCCAAATACCCAGATGGAAATTATACCAGCTTCAAGATTGGGGTTCCCGTAGAGGTAGAGGAGAAAATTATTAATCCAACATTTTAGCCGAAGAATGTTTTTGTAAATAAATTTTTCTTTAACAGGAGAAATGAAAATTTTCAATCATCTCCCCCGAAAGACCGGGTAAAATAACGCGCTCTAATGGTGTAAAGATACTACATCAGAACATATGTTTATTGGGTAATTGTGTGAATGAAATTGAAGTGTTGGTAACCGAATTATCAAACTGTAAAATTATCTGTATAACAGAAAATTGGAAAATTCACGATCAACTACGAATGTTGCCTATTCCGGGTTATATTCTGGTATCATCATATTGCAGAAATGCGAATGCACCCGGTGGTGCCGCAATCTATAGTGGATGTGATTTAATTAGTGAAACGCACAGTGAAATTAACGGTTTGTCAGAAAAATTTGTTTTTGACTGTGCTGGTGCGCGGTTTACACTCGAATCAAAACGGTTTATCGTTGTATGTATTTACAGATCACCAGTCACCAATGTAAATAGTTTTCTTCATAAATTCTCTATACTACTCGAAGTTCTTATAGAGAATGCTTGCAGCTATGTGATAACCGGAGATTTTAACATCGATTTACTACGTAACGATGACAATCCTACAAAAATTTTTTGTCATTATTGCATTCTTACGGAGCCGTGCCCACCATAAAGACCCCTACATGAGGAAGAGCTTGTCTAGACAATATAATAATCAATAACACTTTACATAATCTTCACTGTAAATCATATGTTATGATTTCTGGTGTGTCTGATCACACAGCCCAGATACTTGAACTGGATATACTTGTAAACCATATTAACCAAAAAATTCTTTGTACAAACTTCTGTAGTAGTGCTTTGGAGGCGCTCTGCCTAGAGCTTTCAGGTGAGGATTTTTATTCCGTACACAAAAGCTTTCGACTCCATGTCTCATTATATTTTACTTGAACAGCTCTATCATTATGGCGTCAGGGGGATTCCACAGGAGTTAATTGCATCGTACATATCGAATCGAAGACAGATCGTTAAGTTGAGTAGCACTAATAACTGCATCTACTCCGATGCAAGAATAGTTAATTTAGGAGTTCCCCAAGACCTTTTTCAAATGTCTTCAGTTCTAATTATAAAATCGTAAACTTCACCGATGATACGAACTTACTATTTGGTGGAAATTCATGTACCGAACTTGTAGAAGATGGGTCAAAGTTGTTTCATTTATTGCGGCCGGATGCTTCACTACGAAACTATTTTTTGACCGTATATGGGATTTATATATATGAATGTCTACTATTTTGTTTTAAAGATAAGTCTCTATTTACTTCTCATGAAAAGAGACACAACTATGGAACTCGACATTTCATTAATTATGATATTCCACAACTTATCTAAATCTGAGAAAAGTGTTACGATAAAATATTATCAAGTTCTTCAATAAACTATCACTACATATGAAAAACGAAGATGATTTCAATAGGTTTAAACGATCTGCTTTTGAATACGTATGCTACATTGAACCTTATAATACAAGTGAGTATCTACGCTATTGTAGTAATAGCATTTAATATGACGCTTCTTTCTGTTTTAAGGGATATTGTATCTTTATAGCAGAAATAAAGAACTATTATTATTATTATTATTATTATTATTATTATTATTATTATTGTTATTATTATTATTATTCATACAACGCCAACGCCTTCAGGAATTTTTTCCGTATATAATATATATCACCATACTATATCACCATTTTGTTGATGTAGCCCTATTCCTCTGCTTGCGAGCAATTGAGCTACCCATTCGTTGTCGAATTATTGTCCCCCAACATACCTAAATCTTTTAACAACGCGCCCATTTGCCTGCGCTTCATTCAAAAAATTGTGCAAGTACATTACAAACTCCATTTTTCTGTTTCAAGAAGAACATACGACGAAACTTACTAAAATCGTCCTTAAAACACACGTAGTAACGTACTCCCACAAACGATTCTGCGGTCATCGGTTCATCAACATCTGCGTGGATGACTTCTTCAGTTACAGTTGGACTATTTGTTCGTTGTCTAAACGGTACCCTGTGCATCTTTCCAAGCGCAAACCCATCACAAAATTCTTCCTTACAGCCTTCAACATTAATGTCCATTCTCTTTAAAACATCCTTCACATGCCGTTGATTCTGATGATCAAACCTTTCGTGGAACACTTGCAATGTTTCAGATGGTGTCACTAAATTTATTTGAATGCTTTGCTGTGGGGTCACAACACGCATGTTTAATATGTACAAATCATTACTAATGTAACCGGTCATCATAATATTTCTGTTCCCTCTGTTTTGGATTGTAACACTGGTGTCAAACATTGTTGTGCTGTATCCATTCAACGCTGCTACTTTCGGAATGAATTGCCATTGTATATGATTATTCAAAAGGTATGACTGAAAGGAGCTATCGGACAATATATCACGCAGCTTTAACATTTTATTGTTCGCACCGACAAAGTTGGTAGCATTATCAGAGAGAACGGTATGGCACAACCCTCGACGTCCAACAAAACGCTTTAAAGCATTGAGAAATAAATTGGTGGTCAAATCGCCAACTGGCTCAATATGGACAGCCTTGGTGGCTAAGCAAATAAAAAATACAAAAATAGGCTCTAATCATACCTCGATTGTGAAGCTTCCAATTCTTTAGGAGGTATGGGCCTGCAAAATCACATCCGATCCTAGAAAATATGCGTGAAGGTTTTACTCGCACTTCGGGTAGATTGCCCATTTGTGAATAAACGATTCTGGGGTTAACCTTGTAACGTGTAATGCATCGCATCAGCACACTCTTAACAGTTTGTCTACCATTCAATGACCAGAAGTGTTGCCTGATACACGCTAAAACTATCTGAGGTCCGGTGTGTAAATTGCGGTGATGCTCGTGCAGAATAATTAATTTAGTCAACGGGTGCTTAGTGGGTAACACCATTGGGAATTTCTGATCAAAATTAAGATTGGAGTGCATAAGTTTTCCCCCACTTTTATTATTCCATTATCATCCAAAACAGGGTTTAGAGATAATAATTTGCTCTTACGTGATAATTGCCTTTTGTTTTGCAACGAGATAATTTCGTGTTGAAACTCCGAACCTTGTGTTAATTTTACCAATAACATTCGACCTTCGTTCAACTCTTTATTTGATATTTGTGTAGGGTAATGGTATTTGCGTTTAAATTTTAACCGTTTCATGAAACGCATGCAGTAACACATTTCTCGAAGTAGCTTAAAGTAACTGGAATACAAAGTAAAGATATTTAACTGCTCTACTGCATGCAACATGATTGGTATTTTAATTCTTCGTTCAGGCGTATCGGAACTAGAAACTACCCCTTGAGGCAAATATTCTGATTCTAGACCAAGATATGATGGGCCGTGCCACCATAGTGAGCAATTTAACAAAGATCTTGGCGATATACGCCTAGATAAGATATCCGCAGGATTGGCTTCAGACCTAACATAGTTCCAATTAGATTTACTGGATAATTGGTGAATGTTTGCGATTTTATTGCAAACAAATGTTTTCCAATCACTTGGATCTGCATTAATCTAAGACAAGACGACAGTTGAATCGGTCCAATAAAACGTATCCAAAATTTTCGCGTCTAAGGCAGTGATTGTTTTATGCATCAAATTTGCTAATAAAAGAGCTCCACATAATTCTAATTCAGTCAAAGTTAATGGTTTTATGGGTGTTACATGCGCCTTTGAACAAACTAAGTGAACAGCAATCCTTCCCGTGCTATACACCTATCTCATATAAAGACAAGGCCCGCATGCCCTTTCCGGAGCGTCGCAAAACCCATGCAATTGCCAATTAACGGCTGCTGATAAGATTACGTGTCTGGGCATATTTAATTGACGTAAAAGAACAAATTCTTGTCGCAATTTTAACCATAAGTGATTAACTTCAGTAGGAACAAAATCAGCTCAGCCTATGCCTATGCCTATACAAAACACCTAACGTTATGCAACTCTTGACATCGGAGATAATATAATTTATATCATCCGATTGATTAATCGACTGGTTTAATATCTCTGGTTTATTGGAGATCCATTTTCTCAAGTTGAAGCCGGCGATACCAAGGATCATTTCCAGTTCGCTTTTCAATTTGATGGCGGAAACATCATCTGCTGTACTCGAAAGCAAATCATCCATATAGAAATCTTTGCTGATTACTTTACTGGCGGAGGAAAAAGTTGAAGCACTTTCGATCGCGAGCTGTGGTAGTAGTACTAGTAGCCAAATAAGACGCTGGCGAGGTTCCATACGTGACTGTCTGCAATTCAAAATTTCATCTTCATCTGGCTGTGTTCGCCATACTATTCTATGAAATTTTTTATCGTCATCATTAATCTTTATTTGTCTATAAATTTTCTCAATTAGTACTATATTATAGTTTCGAAATCTAACAATTATAGAGTATAAATCATATACGTGGACCCGTCATTAATATATCATTCAAGGACTTATTATTGCTTGTTTTCGCGTTTGCATTGAATACGACGCGAACCTTTGTGGTTA
The DNA here is from genome assembly GCA_038088585.1 of Chrysina gloriosa. Classification (NCBI taxonomy): domain Eukaryota; kingdom Metazoa; phylum Arthropoda; class Insecta; order Coleoptera; family Scarabaeidae; genus Chrysina; species Chrysina gloriosa. Next base: position 38,258,861 of record CM076090.1, on the reverse strand, counting down.
ATGATTGCTCTTTTATTACTGCATGGTGTGGCATATAATAACTTAATTCATTAGGCTTTGGTAGAATTTCTTTCATATGGCCTAAAGCTAAATATTTCTACATAAATTCAGTATAATATTGCGAATAATTGTCTGAGGATTTACACTACTTTCTTTCGAGATGGTTGAATAATTTTACAGAGTGCTCCTGTGAATTTCCACGAGCCACGTTACTATCTTTAAACGGTAATCTTACTACAAATCTACCATTTTGATCACGGAAGGTATTGTCAACAAAATGTTGTTCGCAAGCTGTGTCCTCTTGCGTGTAACATCTGTTGTTTTCTAAAATTTTCTACTGTGCAAAATCTTTCTAATTGTTTTGATAATTGATTGTTTAAATTTTGTGATAAATTGAAATCGAATCTTTCGACTGAACGAAATGGAATTGGACCTAAGAGCAACCAGCCCAAATGGGACGCTTGTAAAATAGGCGAATTTTTGAAGTTGCACTTGCCCGTATTTTAATAAGTCCCAAAATACACCTTCTCCTAATTGTTGTAATATGTCTATCATAGATGATGCGTCTTGCTAGCTGGTTGATTATATTAGATAGTGAGCTGTGGTAGTGATTAAGTAATGACAGTGTCATATAGTCGACAGATCACACAGGTCAATGAATATATACGCGTGATTGCGACAAATTAGTTGTATCTAATATGACGCTGAAGCTAGCAGAACATTCGCCACACCACATTCGGGAAGGAAGGAGCGTCGATCAACCTCATTACTATCTTCCTAATATAATGCCGTAAAACAAGAAATGTAAGAACTACATATACATGCAGCGATCACTAACAAGTAATAAGAAGTAATAAAGCATAAAATTGCACAATCACTTGCACAAATAACAAAGAACACGAGGTAAATGTAATAAACTTTTTAGATGTCTTTCTTAATGATTCTCGCATGTTTCGTAGTGAAACGCGCCATATTTGCAAAATAGGGAATATTTAAATAAATACATGGTGCATCTGTTCTAACGTATAATATTGTACAAGCTAGGGAACACGGGCAAACTAAACAAAATTTTGTACACACACTCTCTAAGGATCATCTGATACAACTAAAAATAGTTCAAAGTGAAACGCGCCATAGTTGCTAAATGACAAAGGTTTAAATAAATACTCTGTCATCTCTAGGATTAAAGTACTGTACAAGGCAGAGAATATTAGCAAACTAAATAAAATTTTGTACACACACTCCTTAAAAATCATCTAATACAACTAAAAAGAATTAGAAGTGAAACGCGCCATAGTTGCTAAATGACAAATGTTTAAATAAATGGTCCGTCATAAGTAATGTCCAATGCTGCAATTCTTTCTGCCAAACGAATGTCCGCATTAGACTATGAGACCAAGTGGCTTTTAGTGAAAATTATGTTATCTATTAGATTATGCATTATTTAAATGCTTAATCCAATTTGCACATTTTTTCAACGGAAAGGCAATTAAAATAAGCGTGTTTTATGACTTTTAATATTATATTATACACAAACGGCGTGGTTTGCTCATCAGCCACATATATGATATAAAAAATGCATTTACATAAATAAATAAATATACAACTTTGAACTTTAAAGAGTATATGTACAAAATTGTAGATACTTTGCTCGTGTTCTCTGCCTTGTGCAGCACCTCAATCCTAGAGATGAGGGAATACTTATGTTACGGTCTCCTGGTTTGGAGAGAGCACCAATGCGGTTACCCGCTTGCGTGTGGATATAGAAATTAAAACAGGCTTTTCTGTTTTATGCCGGTTTATTTGATAGATATGATTAGTAATACATTTAATACACAATAAAAGAACATTTCATCAGATAGCTATAATTGACACAGTTACTATATAACATTTCTACACACAGATATGATCGACACTCACAATAAAAGAAACGATGGTAAATCATCATTCCAAGGTCAAATTTTTTAGATAAAAAATGTATCGCAACTTATGCTTATAATGTGTATCACGTCTAGCGTGTACTGTGTTTTAGCCCATTTGACTTAACGCTTATATCTTGCATTTGAGTCGGGCGGTGAACGACGGTCTGTTACTTGAATCCGAAGAATCGGATGGTTCTCGCTTCGGAGAAAATTTAAAATGTATTTGTGGCTAAACGTTTTAGAATACGTTTCGTTCAAAACAGTTCAAGCATTTCGTCTTTGCGTTTGTCCTAAACGTTCTAAATACGTCAGCCACAAACGTTTGCGCCTAAGCGCGGTAAAAACGGCGAAGCCGTACCATATATGTCTCTTAGGACGGAGACGTTAACATACGTTTGTCTTAAACGTTTAAATTTACTGAAGACCGAAGTCTACACAAAATTTTATGCGGCCAGGCGGTCGCCGAGGTCTGTTAGACGCTAAAATGAAGGAACATACGTTCGTATAGTTTCAAAATACGTTTGCCCCTAAACGTGTATGCAGTCGCAAGTCGGATGGCGGTCGCCGATGCGTATACTTTCGTTCATCGTACGACGGAAGACGGACGGATCTTCTACGGTCTCGCTAGGAGATTTGTACGTATCTGGTCTTAACGTACTGAAGCACTTATGAAATGTAGATCGAACGTCTAGGAAGACGGTTCTCAGTTCTAAGACGTTCGGGTGGTCTTATACCCAGCTCGCATGTCCCTGCTTTGCTATATCTACATCCATATCTGTGTGCTTCGCCTTCCATATAGTACCGACGAAGCCACAGAATGTTTATTTGAATGATTCGTCGATTCCTTTGAAACGAGGCCTAATGCAATGGGTTAAGATGATTCACTCGGCGCTCGATCTTTTCAGACGGGGACTGCAGACGATTGACTTGTATTCACCGATGGTGACATTCGATACTTTCCATCTTCGCGCGGTTAACAGACCGACATATGCTCGTACGTCTGAACGTACGTTAAAATACACGCACGCACTGTCGCTAGCGTTTGATACAATATAAGCACTTACAAGAGTCAAAACATGAGATAAATTTAAATGTGGTACATATACGATACCTATAACACATATAACACAAAAATTGAATATAGTTTTTTAAAATATAATAGTAAAATAAAAGGAACAGTTAATGAAGTTACAAAATTACAAATCTTGATATATAGCAAATATTGAAACAATATTACATATACATATATCTTAATTCTAAAACAAATGTCTAAGTCTTTAACAACTTATTTAAACATTTGTCATTTAGCAACTACGGCGCGTTTCACTTCGAATTCTTTTTAGTTGTATTCGATGATCTTTAAGGAATGTGTGTGCAAAATTTTATTTAGTTTGTTAATGTTCTCTGTCTTCCACAGCACTTAAATTCTACAGATGACGGACTATTTATTTAAACATTTGTCATTTAGTAACTATGGCGCGTTTCACTTCAAATTCTTTTTAGTTGTATTCGATGATCTTTAAAGAGTGTGTGTACGAAATGTTATTTAGTTTGCTAATGTTCTCTGTCTTGTACAGCACTTTAATCCTAGAGATGACGAACTATTTATTTAAACATTTGTCATTTAGTAACTATGGCGCATTTCACTTCGAATTATTTTTAGTTGTATTAGATGATCTTTAAGGAGTGTGTGTACAAAATTTTATTTAGTTTGCTAATGTTCTCTGCCTTGTACAGCAGTTTAATCCTAGAGATGACTATTTATTTAAACATTTGTTGTTTAGTAACTATGGCGCGTTTCACTTCAAATTCTTTTTAGTTGAATTAGATGATCCTTAGAGAGTGTGTGTACAAAATTTTGTTCAGTTTGCCCGTGTTCCCTAGCTTGTACAATATTATACGTTAGAAAAGATGCACCATGTATTTATTTAAACATTCCCTATTTTGCAACTATGGCGCGTTTCACTACGAAACTTGGTAGGTACATGTGAGAATCGTTAAGAAAGAGACTTAAAAGGTTTTAGACATTTACCTCGTGTTCTGTGCTGTATGCAATGTTATATTTATTTATTTGTTTATATTGAAGGATTTATTATTTGTGCAATTTTATGCTTTATTACTTCTTATTACTTGTTACTGATCGCTGCATGTATATTTAGTTCTTAAATTTCTTGTTTTACGGCATTATGTTACGAAAATAGTAATGAGGTTGATCGACGCTCCTGTCCCTAATGTGCTGCCGCGAAGGCTCTGCTGAATGTTCTGCTAGCTTCAGCGTCATAATGTAAATAACGATTCATTATTTATTGGTATTGTTGATCAGGGTGATCATAACTTTAAAAGTATCATCAGTGTTATGTTTTGTGAAATTAAATTAAAGAATTCAAATTAGAAACTGGTTCTGATGTGGATGCAATTCCAGAATATCTGTTTAGAAAATTAGATCTACCATGTAAAGTAGTACCATTCAAACGTAAATTATTTGGCTATGGAGGTTCAAAATTAGATGTTTTGGGTATCTGTAATATTTTAGTTATGATTAATGCTAGAGAATTGATTTAAATTTCATAATTATTAAAACGAATGGTCAACAAAAACCAGTCCTTTGGGATAAAACCATTCAAAGGTTAGAGTTATTAAAAATTAATGAGAGTGAGATTAATGCAATGGAGACAAATAATCTAAAAGAAGTAAATAATGATAATATAGAGCTAGGACAAATCGAGAAAATTTTAAATAAACATAATTCTGTTTTCAATGGGATTGGTGAAATTAACATCACACCTTACAATTTAGAATTAAAAATACTTATGAATCGGCTGTCATTCCAAGTAGACGTGTACCATATCAATTATTAAATTCTTTAAAAAGTGACTTACAGAGAATGGCTAAAGAAAAATAATTAGCGAGGTTAAAGAACCAACAGAATTTGCAAATCTTATTGTTTTAGTTAAAAAATAAAGGTGATTGCAAGGACTATGGTGTAATTTACTGACACAAATATCACATCGGTAAACTTCTCACCACACAATTGTTTATAATAAACGCGGTGACAGCTCGAGGCAAGCATCTTCAATAACCGTATAAACCGACCAGTTCGGTTTAATTATGAACAATTGTGTGGTGAGGAGTTTACAGATGTGATATTTGTGTCAGTTACTTAAAAACTTAATAACAAAATAAGGATTTGTCTTGACCCTCAACGACTTAACAAAGCTATCAAAAGAGAATACCATTTGAAGAATTAACCCATGACTTTGCAGGCTCATAATATTTTTCATCATTAGATGCCAATCAAGGATTCTGGCAAATAAAATGAAATGAAGAATCATCAAAATTAACCACTTTTTCTACACCATTTGGGCGATATTGTTTTCCAAGGCTACCATTTCGTTTGTCATGTGTCCCTGAGATATTCCATAGAACGTTTTCAGAAATGTTTAGTGACATTGGAGGAGTTAAAATTTATGTAGGTGACATAATAATTCCTGCAAAAACGATTAGAGAACATAATACAATTTTAAGTAAAATATTTGAACGAGCTCAAGTAAAGGGAATACGATTTAATAAAGAAAAATGTCATTTTGGATCAAGTACATAGGGCTCATCATTTCAAAGGAGGGTATTTCTCCTGATGATGATAAAATAGAAGCTATAAAACAAATTCCTCGACCAAATAATAGTAAGGAATTAAAACAATTTCTAGGTATGGTATCGTATGTGTCAAAATTTGTACCAAATTTCAAGGAAGTACTGGCTGTACAACGTTAGGACAAAAGTGAAAAGGTGGTCAAACTTCTGGGGATCGCAGCCAAGGATGAGTTCAAATAAAACGCTCTCTTTTTAAACTCTAAGCTTTCGAATTATATTAAATTTATCTTCAGAGACTCACAAGAGACAGTGAACAAATAAGCTACAATAGCAAAGCTATATAAACGACTTACATAAGAGCCGAGAAACAGCAATACAGTATCAAACAGAATAGAAGAAAACC